>JADRCO010000622.1:0-29387 GCA_021464525.1 Rhizophagus sp. LPA8_4_AMF
AACAGTTGTTCTGAAGTTTCATGTTTTAAACAAATAGTTACAAATTATAGATTTGGTAGCTTTAGTAATGTGTATCATTATAAAAGACAAAAATTTAATGAAAGTGTGAAACATTGTAAATTCTGTGGAAAATTAATTGATGAACAGATTTCGTCAAATAATCATATTGAATTTAAGTTATGTCCAAATTGTTATCAAATTTCTTCTGGGTGGATTGAATCAACTTTGGCTGAAAAAGACATTCCAATTCTTTATTTACCTTGGTGGGATTCTAATAATCAATGTATATCTTGTGATCAAATCCTAGAATTTAATTCTTCTGATTGCCAAAAATGGTGTTCAAATTGCATTATAATTTATATTGGATGTAGATATTGTTTAACAACAAATATTATCTTTGGAATTACAAACCTATCTCAATGTAAAAGATGTGAAAGAATGTCATTAATCACCATTGAAATTAAAAGTATTGAAAAGGAAATTATTTTGTCCACAAAAATCAACTCTAATAATCATTATCAAATTGTTAATTATATGGATAATAGAGTTGAAACTTCTGCTCCATTAGAAGTATACAGTTTTATAAAAAATCTTAATTATCTTCCATTAAGACCATTAATGGATTGGTGTTCTTATTCACAAATAACAAATTTAGAAAACCTAATTGTTCCAATTATGTTTATTCCTTTTAATAATAATGAGGATGAATGTCATTATTGTAAAAAACTCTATTCTGTAACATCTTTATTCCAGCAAAAATATTGTAGATACTGCTTGTTTTTTTATTTTAAATATACCGCCAATAACAATTTGGAAGTATATATAAGTACAAAGGATATTCAATGTAACAGACATAAACCAAGAAGCTTGGATTTTTATACACAAGATATTCAAGAATGGTGCAAAAATTGTTCTGAAGTTTTATATTTTAAACAAGTAGTTACAAATTGTAGATTTGATAGATTTTATGATATTCATAGAGGACAAAAATTAATTGAAAATTGCAAATTATGTGGAAACTTAATTTATGATCAGATTTCATCAGGTTATATTGAATTTAAGTTATATCCAAATTGTAATCAAATTTTTTCTGGATGGATTGAATCAACTTTGACTAAAAAAACCATTCCAATTCTTTATTTACCTTGGTGGGATGCTCATAATATATGCACAATTTGTGATCAGAACCTAATATTTATATCTAATCATCAAAAATGGTGTTCAAACTGCATTATTATTTATATTGGATGTAGATATTGTTTAACAACGAATATCATTTTTGATGTTACAGAACAATCCCAATGTAGGAAATGCGAAATAATATTAAATTTTTATGATCAAAATCTTAACAACAAACAATGTGCAGCACTTAACAATAATACTTACAATCAAATTACTTATTATATAAATAATTCTAATGAAAATTCTAATCCATTAGAGATATATAATTTTATAAATAGACTTTTTCTTCCTTCAAACTCATTAATTGGTTGGATTTCATATTCACAAGTTACCAATATAGAAAATTATGAAGTTTTTCTCAACTTACCTATACCAGTTATGTTTATTCCTTTTAATAATAATGAGAATGAATGTCATTATTGTAAAGGGCGTTATTCTGCAACATATTTATTTAAACAAAGATATTGCAGATACTGCTTGAATTTATATATTAAATGTACATTTAACAACATTATGGATGTATGTATAAGGTCAAATATTACTCAATGCAATAGACATAAACCAAGAAGCTTGGATTTTTGTACACAAAATATTCAAGAATGGTGCAACAATTGTTCTGAAGTTTCATATTTTAGACAAGTAGTTACAAATTATAGATTTGATAAATTTTATGATATTCCTAGAAGACTAAAGTTTATTGAAATTGAAAAATATTGTAAATTATGTGGAAAATTAATTTATGAGCAGATTTCACCAAATAATATTGAATTTAAGTTATGTCCAAATTGTTATCAAATTTCTTTTGAATGGGTTAAATCAACTTTGACTGAAAGGATCACTCCAATTCTTTATTTACCTTGGTGGGATGGATATAATCAATGCATAATTTGTGACCAAATCCTAAAATTTAATTCTGGTAATCAAAAATGGTGTTCAGATTGCATTATAATTTATATTGGATGTAGATATTGTTTAACAACAAATATTATTTTTGGAATTACAAATCAATCTCAATGTAAAACATGCAAAAGAATATTATCTATTACTGTTAATATCAATATCTATAGTGGTATGAAGGAAGTCTTTAATAATATGAAACATGCAATAATATTAAATGAGATTACTAATTTTATTGAAAACATTCTAAATGAAAATACCAATCCGTTAATTATTTATGGTTCTATTAAAAGAATATTCCTTGATTTCATAGCAAACCAGTCAATAATAAAGGAAATTCCATATTCTCAAATTTCAAATTTAAAAAAAATAGCAGAAGGAGGATTCGGTATTGTCTATAAAGCAACTTGGATGGGTAATAATGTTGCTGTAAAAAGATTTCTGAATTCACAAAATATTAGTAAATGTTTTTTAAATGAGGTAATTGATCTATATTGTAATCATTTTATTTCATTTATCTAATTAATTAACTATTATATAATTAGGTACTATCATTTATTCAATGTTATACTCGAGCATATATTATTAAAGCTCATGGAATTACACAAGATATTAAAACAAAAGATTATATGTTAGTAATGGAATATGCAAGTGGTGGAAATCTACATAATTACTTGCAAAGAAATTTTGAAGATATTACATGGAATAAAAAATTACGTATTTTATTGAATGTCTCAGAAGGGTATGTACTGCATACGAATATTAATTAGTTATTATTACTTACATTAAATAATGATATATTATTTTATTTTCATTTCAGACTTAAAGTTATCCATGAAAAAAATTTTATGCATCGTGATTTTCATAGTGGGAATATATTATTATCATCATATGAAAAATGGTTAATTTGTGATTTAGGATTATCACAACCTGCAAATAATACATCATCTAATGACGAAATATATGGAGTAATACCTTATATTGCGCCAGAAATATTTAGAGGTAGCAAATTTTCAAAAGAATCTGATATTTATAGCTTAGGTATGATCATGTGGGAGTTAATAACAGGTTGTAAACCTTTTGGTGATGTTGAACATGACATTAATCTCATTTATGAGATTATTGATGGAAATCGACCTGAAATTACAAATGATACTCCTGAATGTTATGTTAACTTAATGAAAAGATGCTGGAATTCTGATCCTTCAAAAAGGCCTTCAACAACTGAAATTACAAAATTTTTTGGTGATTGGTGTCGTAAAAATGAATGTGTAGAACAATTTGAACAAGCTGAAAGAAAAAGATTAGAATTAATACAAATGAAACAACTTGGTCCTAAATTTAGTAAAAAACCTCATCATAATGCTATTTATACTAGCAGACCATTAAGTTTTATGTTTTCTAATCCATCTTCAATAGTTTTTTCTAATTTAAGACGAGGTATGCACTTATATATTTTCGTAAAAAAGATCATTGCTTAATTTGATGGATAATATTTTTCTTTACTATTTTAGTCAGTAACAAATTAATTGAAAGCAATGAAGGTAACTGTTGAATAAACTTATTAGTTTAAACAATTAATTTTAACATTAGCTCATTTTATTTAGAATATATTTCCGAAGAAGAACTAAACCTTGATATAAAAATAAGTATTAGTAATACTATTGATTATTATAATAGATCATTAAAGCGCAATATTTCCAAAGTATTACAAAATGATACCCAAAGTTATAGTAAGCAAATTTGTATTATTAATTATAAATAATACCAAATATTAAATATCTGAATGTGTATATTTTTTTATAGGAAAGAATATTAAAGCTGAGTCCAGTTTAAGTTCGAAGTTTCAAGTTAACGATTGAATTTTTCGTTAATATATAAGTAAATAGTGTTTTTTTCTTTTTTCTTTTTTTTTAATTTAACATATTTCCTATTTGTTTATAATCTATACTTATATAACTAATACTAGAATAAATTCTTTGTGGACAAACAATGAAGAAAGGAGGAGTTCTTATAAAAATAATAATGTTGTAGTATAACCTCATTGAATATTTAAATATACAATATTTCAATTTTAGTATTCTTATTAAACTTTAAGATATTACATGTTTTAAACTTTATAGATACAGTAGTATTTTTATGTAAATTGTCAAATTTGATGTCCATTTTAAATAATTTCTTTACAGTAAAACAAATTGATTATTTAGTATATTTTTGAGTACCATTGATAACTTCTCTAAGATTAAAATTATTATGACAGTATAACTAATACCACCCAAAATAAATTAGTTAAATTATTGAGAAATTAGAATATTGTGTCTAAATTGCTTGAATTCTATAATTGAATTATTAATTAAATGTTATACTTGCTGGAATATTTGAGCGTATTTCAATTATTTAAGGTTTGTTCAAAGTCTAAGAAAGGCTTATTCCATCAAATTTATATAAATTTATTCAGAACATGATTTCGTAATTTTATAATTTTGACTTAATCGCAACGAAAATTACTGAATAAAGTATGGCTTTCAATAGTACTATTAAAAAATAATATGAAAATTTTAAAACATGCTTACCAACATTATAAAAAAGTTTAATTCATGATTCATGATTAAACTAATTTCATATCCGATTTCCAATTTTTTATATAATATTTATCAAAGTTTTAGTAATAAAATTTTAAAATAACTATTTTACACCCTTACAGTTGACTAACGAACCTAATAATATTTAATTTTTTTTCAGACGCGATACGCGGCGCATTACAATAAAGAGTCTTGTAGTACAGAGTCTTGTAGTACATAGTTACACTATTACACAAAATTTGAATCATGTGAGTCAGTTAAAATTTTTTTACGTTTTCATTTTTTTTTAGCCAAAAATAACAGGATGAAAGAAGATTAATTAATGAAGTTATTATCACGTCAAAGAAAATAAACATTACAAACAGGTGGTTAAGTACTATTTAGACTATGGTTAACAGTTTGATGTAGTTATAAATATAATAAGCAGTGTTGAGAAGTTTGTCCAAAACTTTATCAAATCCTAAAAATCTGTCCCAAACTCAACACTGAAAGTAGGTATTAGAATTGTTATTAGTCATGTAATCAAATTTACCCTACGTAACTTAGCGTGCGTTATTAAACGAATCATAAAAAAAATCTGCGCACATGATCCGGATGGTTATTTCCAGTAATTATTATAATATTATTATCTTTATTGATTAAACAATCATCTAGTTATTATTACCTATGAAAGTATAGATATACAAATTTAGATATACAAATTTATATAGGATAAAAAATATATGAAACAAATGTAAGTAAGTTACTGTATATAATTAAACCTGGAAAATTTTTTGGTCTGTTAACTAAAAAATATTTTTATGTTAAAAATTTATTTTTGGTAATTATCTTTCATTTCTTAATCGGCAAAATAAAATATATGTTAAAATTTTATAAAAACTTATTTATGTACTTTTAAATATAATAAACTATTAAGGCACTACTACATTTTACTTACTTTAGCTATAATAGATTGTGTATTTTATTTGTCAATATTATGATTGTTAACTAAGTAGTTTTTGTTCTTGTGCATTACAAATATTATTAATCATGCTACAATACTATTCCCAATACATTGTGTTAAGTTCTTTAATCATAGATGACATTTTGGTTTATTACGTAATTCCTCTAATAATTCCTTAGACTTGAAATGTAATAAAATAAAAGGAAATAAAAATTTATTATTATTATTATAACATAATTCAAGTAAATTCCAAAATACCTTATCTAATACTCATGTAATTGGTTTCATAAATATATTACTCATAATCACTTTCAACAATATAATTATCATTACTTTCTACAACTTAATTTCGAATTGTTGACATACAGTACAAGCACATTCGATAATGCTCAAGAATTATAATCAATTGAAGCCAAAATAAATAAAAATGGCAATCAACATGAGGAAGCATGCTACAAATTAGGAAATATAGCATTTTTTAGCCAATCAGAGCAACTCTATGAAAGAAAAAGATAAGCCCTGTTCAATTCTAGATCGGACCGGATTGATCGCAAAATGTGCCTCTAAATTATTGGTTAAACTAGAATGTGCGATTTGCTGGGGGACTTCGTCCTCCAAACATAACATTTATAATTAAAAAAATTCTTTGATGTTTAGATTACTCTCCTGTATAAATAAATTGAATTGTGTAATGTGAAATGGGTGATATACTATTGAAGTCATGTGAGAGTTTTTCATTATTAATTAATGATACCTTTATAAATTTTCTTTTTATAATTTTATTTAAATTGTAACAAAAAGAAACTCAGAATATTGGTAATATTTTAAGGTTAAAAAAAGTCCCTTTAGAATATAATTTATAAAACCATTTTTAAAAAAAGTCCTATTTCTAAAGAAAAAAAAAATGTTAATACCACTTCTAAAACAAAAAAATTCCATTCTATCCTCAACTTACTAAAAATTCTGGTCTGATTTATAGTCTAGAAACCATCCTTAAAGAAAAAAATAATAGGAATGCTGAATTCCAAGTTCCTAAGAAAAAAAAGTAAATGGAACATTAGTACAGTAATATTCCCAAAAAATTAATCCCACCCTTCTCTTGGTTTATACTTTTCCAGATTCTGGTATCTAAAAGGCTAAATTTCAGGTTCGGAAAGCTGCCCTTAAAGAAAAATAATGAAAATAAATATTAATAACATTCCAAAACATTATTTTTTAAAAACAATTGTTATAAAATGGTTAATTTAAACACCATAACCAAATTTTTTTTTAATAAAATTAAAAATATATGTTGTAATTTATTAAAAAACCAAAAAAAAAATACTTTATTTTTTTTTCATATAAAAAGAATATAATAGTGAAGACAAAAATAAAGTATTTTTTATATATTTTTTAATAAACAGTCTGTTATAGACTGAAAAACATTTTTTATTTTTGATGAAACAGTCAGTTAAAAACTGAAAAAAAATGAAAAAAAATTATCTGTTATCAATCAGCAGTCAAATTTTGCATTATGGCATATTACATGGAGAATTTCAAGATATTATGCTATCAATTAGTAGTAAACTGCTAGAATTATATATATTTATATTTTTATTTAAATAAAAAATAAATACATTTTTTTATTAAATTTTAACAAGTATCAAAAGTCTTTAAATATTTCTTTTTAAAGTTCAAGTTTTTAAAAAAAAATTATATTTTTTTTAATAGAACGCGTATTTCGTGAAAAAAATTCTGACAAAAATTTATAACATCACAGGCACGTGATTAATATTGTGATATGTGACATCTGTGCAAAAATTGCCGGTGTTGCTGTGGTAGTTATAAAATATCTATACTTTTGAGAACTGTATATTTAAGCTATTTGATAAAATTAATATTTGAGTAATTCCATAAATGCTGAAGAACTTAACTTAAGTCTCCTAGACCTATTTCATTTAACCAAAGTACTGAAATTATGCTAAAAAATTGAAAAAATATATCTGATATCTTAAAATTAAATGTTAAAATTAATATTATAAAAACAAAAAAACGCGTTTGTTTATGAGAGAAGAGTGCATACATGTATAACAATATTCTATAGTTTTTAAAAAATTATTTTGATGTGAAAAGAAAAATAGAAAAAGAGAGAATTTTGGACTATGGTTACACAAATTTCCCTTTATATGAAAATGGTCTGCATGTTACATGCGCGGTGATTGATATGTAAGGAGCCTGCTTTGTACTAGGGAATATGTATCTAGCAACGTTACTTGGATATTCATGCATTTAGGATAATGGCTTGTTGAACCAAAGAGGTATTTACCAGTACTGGCTGCAGGGGATTGTAAGTAGGAAGTATGCATGAAATTATCAACAAAATTTTTTTATGATTACAGTAATACAGTATAATAATAATAGACCGGCTTACCTTTTCGAATCCATGACGTAACACCATATTTTATTTACATATTTATTATTTGTTTCATATGCTAATCTTTATTACCATTTGCACATAAAAATATAATCTGATTTTTAGTTACTATAAATGGCGATTACATCATAACTTTGGAATTAACTAAATAACGCATTCATTTAATACATAAAAAGAATGTAAACAAACGTTTAGTACATTTTTCCAAATAAATCATTAATTAAACTATTCGACATATAAGGAAATAACGTCACAAATAAAATTTTGATTTGTATTCTTAAAATATGTACATGCTCGAATAGGTTGCAAACATAAATTACACTCTTACGTCATATAAACTTTGAGTAATCACACACGTCTATGACTTCATGTTCTAATGTCTGGAACCCTATGCACGAGCATTAAAACATTAAAACATTATTTCTAAAAACGACAAAAATAAATCACTTACTACCTATGCTATTTGGCATATGAGGAAATCACGCTACTTTCTCTCTAATTTGTAAATTTACAATGACTAGACGGAAGTATAACGTTATCTTCTTAAAATATATAAAGTCGATGGAGCCATGGAAATGAAAAAAAAAACACTGTCATTTTTCTAAAAAATACTATTATCCTTATTCTCGATTTATTATCGTTTCAAATTTAACAATGAATCTTTTTAAATTCCTTACTGTTACTATTCTTATGGTAATTAATTTAGGACTTTCTTTGATTTATATTCATAACAAAATATAATTTCATTATGTTTATTTTATAGGTGTGTTTTTTAAAAGATAACTTTGAAGCCTATCCTCAATCTCCTAATTTACCACTCCCATTATTTATTGATGTAACGGTTTATAAGGATGATGGTTTTCATGGAACTTCACAAACATTCACGTTAAAACCTCTCAAATGCTTTAATCTACCTAGCAACTGGACAGATGTTATCAGTTCGGCCGAAACCAAAAATGATGATTGTGTGGTATTTTTCACTCTACCGCTTTGTACAGGTCCATTTAAATGTGCTTGTGGAAAAATTGATTTTTTCAAAGAAGGTCCAATTTTTAATGATAAAACCAAATCAATTTTACCAGGCAATGTGAAGAGTTTAATTAAGACATGTAAGGATCTTATCCCTCTCTAAAAAAATTTTTTTTAGGATGCCGGAACCGAATTAATAGCAAGTTCATTCATTTTTATATTTTCAATTTATTTACTTTGGGAAACATAATTAATTTTACTTATAGAATAGACATTTGTTATATACTTTATTATACAGCACCATGTATCATTTACTTTAAAATATCAATATATTTACTTCGTAATAGTGTTTCATTTTCTAATATAGTTTGCTTTGCAACCACTGTATCACTTCTATACATTCGTCTATAATAAATATATACTATCGTGTTGAAAATAACATAAATAGCATACGCTTACTATGATAAATTGTGGCTATTGGATTCGTATCCCTGATTTCACATGTTTTAGTAATGAATATCGAAGTGTGCTTTTGAAGCCTTTTAAGCTTTTTACAATGCTATTCACAAAATTTCTTTACATTATTGCATTATATATTTAATGTATGATTGTATTTGAGCAATACTACTCCGTCTTTTGTATCATTATGTATTATTATTTAATTATAAAATCGAATAAAGTACTTTAGATATTTATTTATTCGAAAAAATGAATGCTCATTTTAGTCATTGATCTGTTTATAAATTACTATTCGCATACACAACAATTACAAAGTTAGTTACGGCATAAAGATGTAAATTTTATTAAAAAGTTTTACTTTTTTAAAGAATTCAAAAATTTTATATGTCGGAATATGGATTAATAGTAAATATATTTTAAAGATATTATACAGTTAAATAACAATTAAAATGCGAAATGCGAATGTACATGATACGAAAAGCGAAATAATTTTAATGATTATCAATTCATCTCATTGGTTATTTAACGTCACTTTTAAAATTTCCTAACGTGGTAGTGTCAAAATTATTCTTTACGATTGCGAATTCAATATATGTATGCACTTTATTTCATCTATTCATTATATACAGTGCATTCTATTTGTTATATACCGTACACTCTATTTCTATTTAATCTATTCATTGTACACTCTATCTTTGATATATACTCTGTTTTGTATTCTTTATTAAGCTTTATTCAATAAATATGCACGATATATTTTGTTATTCTATATTTCTATATTTAGTATGGTACATTATGTATGCAAAAAAAAACGCATAATTGAAAGAAAAGAAACTTATACAATATTACAAGAAAAAACTTTATTGCAATAAGAAAAATTTTTTTAAAAAAATACATAATGAAAAAACTACAATATCGTTTGCTTTAAAAATTACATATATAATCACGTGATTTAATAAGGAATTATCAAACCGCATGAAGCTTCGCCTATCTTTTATTATCAAGGAACCATTCCACGATCGTCTTGTCGATCAACAACTTTTTTTGATAAGCAAGTGTAATCGATGCCGGATTGATCTTATTATTTGATTCTTGTTGTCAACGTTATCATTCCTCTTGTTTGATATTCATGGGTCACTAGGAATCCACAGTAGAATTCTTGAGATTAGTTGATATCGCATCCAAATTATTAATTTATGCCCAATGGTTAATGTCTCATGTCGTCAGATAAATGCGCATGCTCTCTTTTGTTACCAAACGCATAAATTATTATTTGACTCTTGTTATCCACTAAATAACTAATACACATATCCTCTATTTTTGATTATTAAATTTCTTTAACTGTTGTTGAATTATTCTTTGTTCTCTGTTGGCTACAGTATATAAATAATAAACGAATGGCGTTTCATGGCAAGATGTTTAGAAATGAGTTCTGCCACTTGATGAGCTAAATCATCTCTTGCAAACACGTATGAAAATATGGGATTAATGCGGATGGATGAAATACAAGTATAATTATGGACCTGACAAATATTCATAAGTTGTGAAATGTTCTTTTGAATTCGGAAACTATAGGTTTAATATTTGTCGTGTAGGTACAACATGCTCATTAAATCTAATAAATCTGTTTTAGCAAATCTCCGGTTGAGGAATGAAAAATCTCCTCTTTACTCGGTAGTTCCACTAAAGTGTCTTCGAAATGTCCTTCTGATTCGAATTCTTGTTATTAACATCTGTGATGCCATCATTTGTCTGTTCTGTATTATACAACTCGAGTGTTCATAACTAAAATACCCATCTCAATATATCAAATATGGAATATATGGATCTATTTAATTTCCTAATAATCATATTCGAGAATTAATATAATTCGAATTTAAATTTTTCATATATTAAATTCTCCTAGTACTGACGGAATGGAAGTTGTTCATGAGTATAAATCGATGCTTTAAATCGGGCAAATCGAGTATATACCTAGAAAGAATAGGGAGCAGGGGTCATAGCTATCTTCCTACTAACCCTTGACCTCCTGACGTGTTATACGGTAATTACGTACAATCTCGAAGGTACCGTTTACGTAAATATGTATTTCATTCGTCAGACCATTTCAGAATTCGTTAAATGATTTCTGTAACAGAACGATAACCCCTAAAATATTAGATTTAAAACATACGAACATAAATTTTGTTAATTTTGTTTAAATTCCTCCGCAAATCCTTACAAGGACAAAATTCTCCCTTTAAGATTAAAAAATTTTAAAACTTTTTTAATACAAAATATTGATGATAATTTGATTGAAAAATTTTTTTATTAAAAACAAAAAACCAAAACTGATTAAAACCATCAAGAAATATCATTTATGGTGAATCTGTACCCTTAAATAAATTTCGCATAGATAAATCTACGGTCATAATATTACAACGATCTTCTGCTTTGAGTTTCCACATTCCATTTATTAATAACCCCCAACATTGATACTCATCCGGTAATTCTGGTAATTTTTCATGATTATTATATAATAAATGATTATAAAGATTTTTAATTGGAACATCTTTAAATGGTAAATTTTTTGGTTTACACCAAGCAATTTCCCAAAATAATAATCCTAAACTATATATATCAGATGGTGGAAGAAAATCATATCGTTTTTTATTACGTAACCTATCTGGATCGTACCATCTTTTCCAAACCTCTTCTCTAGAAGATAATGTTATTATCGGATACGCTGAAGTTTTACTAGAATAAATTTCTCTACTCCAAAGAAAATTTGATATTTTTGGCATTAATGTTTCTTCTTTTTCGTCATATTTCAGTAAAATATTTTCACTTCGAAGATCTAAATGTACAATTTTTTGCTATAAAAATGAAAATTTATTAGTTACTGTATTTAAACGTGTTATATATTAAGAAATTAAGATAAATGATTATTCTTACATTATGTAAATATTTTACGCCTAAAGATATTTCCCACGCTAGCTTAATTTTATTCTTCCAATTGCTAAGATGAAAATGTCCTGATGAATTGTAATTACTTTGGAAATATTCAAATAAATCACCATAATCTGCACAATCATAAAACAGATTGCATTTACAATGTTGAATTGAATATCCATGAAATTTAATTATAAAATCGTTATCATTCAATTGATGGTCATTATAAAAAGAAATCTCTTTGATTATGCATAAAAAAGTTTTGTAATTTAAATAATTTAATGATTTTCCTGTGGCAATTATATCATTAAAAAATAATTTTTTTATAACGAAGATTTCTCCTCGGACTTCAATTTCTGACGATGGAGTTCCAATATAATCACTATATATTTGACTTGTTACACAATACCATCGAGATAGAGATAAAGTTATATTTGAATCATCATCAAAACGTACGTCTAGACATGGATCCTCAGCGAAATTACTTAATTCACTTTGAATTTTATCATTATCTTGATCTTTTAAAGCCATAATCAATTTCGATAAATGGCTATTGAATGATTTTCCGGCTTTTATTATGCTAATAAAAACAACCGAGAATTTGTTAATGAATATGTGCATTTTCTTTAAAAAATAATAATATCAATTATTGAATACTAACCCGCTAATTTCTAAGATGTCGCGATACAGAATAGTTGTTTTCTTTGCTAAAGAACTATTTACAACACGATCTTTTACTAAAATAAAGAGAGGAGAGGAATTAGAAAATAGAATAAAATCTTAAAATCTCGGAATATTCTTAAAAAAATTAAAAATAACATACCAGCACAATAACGTACAACCAACCATAAAAAACGATTATATAGATGTACTTGATTTTTTAGGATACTTATAAATTTAACTTTCTGATCATTATTGTTCCAAATTTGATGTTTGAAACTTTTTAAATGTCCACGCATTTTTTGTGCAATTTCCATAATATCATCTTTCCTAAAGTGCTTTCTTCCAGATTCAACGATGTTCTCTATTACCTCGCCAAGTATTTTAAATACATATTCTAAAGCATAATAAGAATCTAACGGATCTGTTAAACTTTTTATATCAAATTTACTATAATTCCAATTTTCAGCCACGAAAGAATCATGAGAAAGATTTGAAACCCTTAACGGTGAAAGATATGTTGAATTTGGTCGGGATAAAGAGGTTGAATTTTGTCGGGATAAAGACGTTGAATTTGGCCGTGATACAGACGGTGAATTTGGCTGTAAATTAGAATTTGACATAATATTTTATTAGACATTCGTTTAGTATTGAAATTCCTGAAGATAACTAGAAGAGAAAATATTCATTAAAAAATTCTTTTTCTTAAAATTAATTAGGTATTTTCAAATTTACCTGAGATGCTTCTTCATTTATTTCATAATCGGACAAATTCGCTTTTATCAGAAAATTTCATTAGCATAAGAAAATATATAATATATTTTTATTTTCTAATTTCGTACTTACTCGATTCACCAGTGTAATAAGGAGTTCGCTAAATAAAAATTTTTTTTTTTTTAACATAGGAATCTAATTAATATAAACACTCAAACAGGCGTAAAATTTGTAATTACCATAAATTTATCCAATGGCATTCTGTGTGATATATTTTTACTGAGCAAACTTTTTATAAGACAGCATGCACTAGGATCGTGAATACGAAGAGGTAAATATTTTGTTGAAAGAATTTCTTCTTTCTTTTCTTCATTCACTCCATCCCAATAATGATGACCTAATTATTAATTGAAATTTATTACGCCATTCAATAAACTTTTAACCAAAAAAAATAAAAATAAAAATTCTTTGGAAAAAATACCTGTTTCAAGAAAATATAGAATTAACCCAAAGGAGAACATATCCATTGCAAAACTGGCTTTGATTTTAATTCTCTTCTCATTCGCTATTATAACTTCGGGAGCTGAATAATTTAATTTGATTTTTGCATTATATGAGTAACTTGAGTCAACATAACATGCTGCGCTGAAATCAATCAACTTCCAACTTTCGGTGTAACCGTCCTTTTCTTGAAAATACATTATATTTTTCGGTGCTAATGCAGCATGTACTATAAGAATGATTCGGAAAAAACTTCGTAAGTTAAATGTTATATAAATTTGAAATTAAAAACCTTTACCTATATTATGTTTCTGAAGTTCTGAGAGACCAGATACTATATCCTATACGGGAGTAAATATATATATATTTATAAAATAAAAAATTTTTAAAAAGAAAAAATTATAAAAAAGATAAAATAATTTACCTTTATTATACTTTCTTTCTTCTCTTGTCGTTGGATATGATCTTGATGTACCAAAAATGTTTCCAAATCATACAGCGCACATTCGCATATAATAATGGATTGCGATAAATAAATTTCTACCATTTGTACAATATTCTAAAATTTGATCAAAACAAATTTAATAAAATTGAAATGAAATTTGAAGCATTATTTTAATTATTTTTACGACCTTTGTATCATGTAATTCTCCTAACATCTGCGATTCTCTTTCAAAATTTTCTCTTGTTTTGTAACTTTTTATCACATAATAACTTTCTGGGTCATCCTTTTTATAGGCTTTATATACGTTAAGCTCACTACCGTAGTTATAATCGTTTATAACTGTGTATTGCTCTAGTTAAAATATTTTTAATATTAATTAACTAAGCATCATGTGATTTATCGTTTATTATTAATAAGTATTGTTATATTGTACCTTTTGCTTCACCTTCAAGTTCAATGGTAGACATATCGGATATCAAAAAAAAAAAATAAAAGGAATTGATTATGAGAAATTCCGGCTCCTTTATAAAACGCCACGGATGCATAAAAAGTTACACGAATGACGTTTATTAATATCTATATAAAAAACGAGCTCCAAAAAAAATATTTTCTAAAAAACGTAAGACCAAAACATTTCATTTACTAATATGACATGAAAATCATTTCTCGATTAACTTTTGACAAACCCAAATTTTATTCCTAACGCAGACTATCTGAATGCACATCAATAGTCACGTGATATTTAATTTAAGCAGAATTAAGTTGCGCTAATTTCAGCCGGATTTAATTACGCGACAACTTTTTTGTTATATCGAAACTTTTCATTACAATGCCCTATTACTCAATGAAATTACAAAGTGAAATTGACAATTAGCAAGTTTATTAACTGAAGCCTTTACAAAAGATAATATTTTAATGATGACTGTGGCAACTGCTGTGACCCCAAAAAATAATAAGAAATTGGCAATTTAGAATTCGTATCTTTACTATTGACTCTATGCATTTCTTCTGGATAATTCCGTCTGTCGACTGGAGTTATTCAAAAGTAACATTTACACAAACGCTATGCTGTTTGTATTACTTGAACTCTTGGAGTCCTATTTATATCTATTCGGAAAAAATCTAGTAAAAATTAAAAAGCTACGATTACAAGCATGATAAGCTCGACGTAAACGAAAATTGTCATGTCTTATGAATTACTAAGTCAATATTGGAGCAAAATTCATTGTCACAAATAATAAAATGTATCTTTGGGTTTAGTATGATGACATTATAGAACCGGGTTACAACTTACAATCTAAGAATTATAATCATAATTTGCTATAAACGTATTATATTAATAAATGAATTTCACTTTAGATTGTGCCAATATTATGATATAATAACATCTACTTATCTAACAAATAATATTTTAAAACCCGGTAAATAGAGGCAGAAATTTATACTAGGATAGACCGGTTACCTCTTTTGTTAAATTTATAATATGTTTATTGTAAGAACGATCTTAAATCCAATTATGCCAATCATGGCATTTTTTATTTAATCCTTGTGATTTATCGTGAATGAATCGTAGTTTGAAGTGCTATACATTTTAGTCTTATGATGTTTACTGTAAGAATTTTGAAACTGTGATCTGGATCTGGATTATCGCTAATTATTAATTTGGAACTCTTGAGAATTCAGTCTATTTCGAAGATTACTTAAACAAGCTTTTTAGTTGTATAAATCACCAAAATAACATTTGTATATTAATGAACGGAGCGTCGAAAGCCGATATAGCTCCGTTCTAGACTTCTAGTAACACCACTATGCTATCAGTAAAACTAGTGCGCGTGCTAATATAAAAATATCGGAAATTATCGGTACAGTAAGTTCCGCACAATCTTAATGATCGTGTAAATTTTAATAGGGTTTGCATATTACACATAAAAACCGGACTAAATAATATAGCAACATTTCACAATAAAACCATCCCAATTTTTTAAGCAATTGAAAAATACGATCTTTATGATAATTGATAAATATGGATTTATTATAAAAAATAAAGTAATAATAATATTATTATAATTGATTACAAACTGGTATATCCTATAAAGATAATGCTCTATAATTCCAGTGATCAAATTATAAATAATGTAGGCATCAAAAAAAAAAATAAATAAATAAATAATATAATGACATAGTAGTGGATCACAACTTTTTCTCTATGTTTTCTATTTTTTCTAATAATACTCTCATATCAATTTCATCAGCAGGATTATTTTTAATATTAAGTTTATTAAATAAATCTTTCTTCATCTCTGGAAATTCATTGATATCCCATTGACCATCATTAATTAATTTCTTAACTTCTTCACGAGTCTTATCAACATTGGCGTAATAATACCTTAATTATTATAAATATTATTAGTGTTTGTGTCAAGAAATAATTGAGTTTTTTTAATAAAAAATCACATACATTACTTCAGGAAACCATGCTTTCCAACGTCTCTGATGTGGTAATAAGTAAAATAATTCAATTTCAGCCAAAATCTACAATTTAAAATATAAACATGAAATGCACCTTTATAAGAAAATATATTGAATAAACTTTTATTTGAATATTAATAATACAATACCTCTGCTTTCTGTATTAAATATGAAACTCTGTTATTATCTTTTTCAATTGCATTATTAAGTAATCCAATAAATAAATTCATAAGGTACACAACAATTAAAAATGAGAACGAAAAGGTCAAAATTGCAAGTGGTGGATTTTTTAAGTATGGCCAATTTGATAATGCACTTGAATCACCTAGTGATAAATTATTAATTTAAGTAAAAAAAAAACCATAGTACATAGATGTAAAATATTTAAACATACCTGTCAAGAATAAATACATTGCAAAAAGAGCAGTTCTATAATCTACAAACATGTTTGTATTTTCATCTGGTTTCTGAATAAGATATGGATTAGAATCAGTTGTACCATCATCAAGTACTTTACTATAAGTAGGTGCCAGATTCCAAGGGTTATTGGGATCATTACTATTTTTATATTTTTCAAAAGAATAACCAGGTTCTGGTGATAGTAGGATAAAAAATGCATGCGCAAAACTAATTATAATGATTAACAAAACTACTAAGAAAGAAATAATCTGTTTTCCTACACTAATAATGATTGCAAAATATACACCAAAAGATTCAAATACTCTGAAGAATAATAAAAATTTTATATCTAAAAATAGGCATGAAAAAGAGAGTAACCAAGCATTTCTCTCATTTGTTTGAAGCCAATAAATAGATGTAAAAATTGAAAATAAATATGCAGTTATATCTACAATGAAATTAATATAGTTAATGTTTGAAACATGTTATTAAAAAATATACTGTATATAATTAAAAATTAAATATTACCAAATATATTCCACAAATTACGGATCCATTTTATAGGATTATAAATTATTTGACGAACTTCAAAACTAAGATGAATAAATCCAAGTATAATTGAAGCAATTAAAAGTTGTTTTTGTGAATTATCATTAAAATATTGCTGAGGAATTGTTGCAGCAGAAGTAAAGCAACCAAGTAAAACCATAAATATAACCCAAATTACTGCATAATAATACTTTCCATATGTATTCCATTTAAAGTTAATTAATGCTTCCCCATTCCATGTTTTATAGATATCTCTACTCATTGTTTTAACAAATGGACTAGATTGAGGCTTAATAAATTCCAAAAGCCAATTGTAATCTCTTGGGTAATTAACAAATTTAATGTAAGGAATCATAAATGTAATTGTTGGTGTCGGTGTTGATATATACTTTGCAATTTTATCAAAATTATAATACAAATAAAAAGAAGTGAAAAACCCATTATTGTAAAAAAAAAAATCATTAATAATTTGATATTTTAATAGTATATAAAATGTTACGAATAAAAAGGGTGAAATGGGTAAAGTTAGAAGTATTAATAAAGGTTGAATGACAATTAATATCCAATAGATTATTGCATCATGATTGTCTATTAATACGTTGTATTTTATCCATAAAGTAGATCGAGTTATATTAACAATTTGAAGATATTGAAAAGAGCCAAGGTGCAAATTGTTATTTTGGTATTCCTTACTATAAGAAGTGGAATCTATAACCATAATTGTTTCTAATGAATATTTTGAAATATACTCTGGATAATATTCATTAAATAAGGGTATTGTAGAAGTAATAATACTTAAATACATCTTATTATTTCCTTCTTCAAAGTAAGTCATGCATTTTTTATATATATCATCTATTAATTCTAAATTATGTTCTTTAATTGCAAATGACAATAATTCAACACCATATTTCAAAAAAATTGACTTATTATTTTTTATATATGAGACCCATTCTTCATCAAATTTAAAACTATTATAATTTGGTAAAGGTAAAGTAGATTTTGAAAATGCTTTTTTATAATCCTGCAATATTTTCACAAACTTATGTCTGTCATCTTTGTCATTTACGTCATATTTATTAATATATTTGTCATTTTCGTTTTCGTCATTTTTGTCATTTATGTATAAATCGCTTAAATTCATATAATAAAAATAGGCTAAAGAAATAGATTTATTACTACCATTAAAATGATAAATAGAAACACCAATTTCCGTTAATAGAAGAATATTATTGCTATTTAATAGTTTAGTTCCGTATAAACTAGTCGATCTATCGGTTCTTGTGCAAATTAAATTCCATTCATTATCAACGTTTATTTTATTAAAAACTTGCAATTCCAATTTGCCAGCAGGATTTTCTATTTCCCATTTAATTGAATCCTTTATTATTTCTTCTTCTTTCATAGAGTTTTTTTTATCTTTTTCTGATTTATTTTGATCATAATAGAATATAACTTCTTGAAAAAATACATGTATAGCATCCATAAATGAATCAAATAAATAAATATTTAAGTGTTCATATTTTTCCTTGTTGATTTTCTTAGCATCATCATATTTTTTATTATCCAAACCTTCAATAATTTCATTATTTGATTCATTTAACGAAGAATTCATTTTTAAAATTGTTTCTTCAAGGTTAAACTTCCAAACGTATCTGTTTAGGATTCCAAACACGTACTTGATATCAAATAGAAATGGATGAATTGGAATATTTTTAGTTTGATTTTCGCTTTTTAATAGGTCATTCTTTTGTAAATAAGCCGAATATTTTTTCCAACAATATTTCATAGTTAAATCCAGAATTTCAGTGCTTAATAAAGGAAGTAATAAGAGGTATAAAAAAGTGTAATCAACGTTATTAATAAAATTATATAGTTGAGTACCTAAATTGAAAATTATATTTAGTATAAACAATAATTATATCTGATATAGCTTAATAATATATATAATGAATACAATACCATCATTTAAAGAAACGATAGGAATTTCCAATTCAATTGAATAAATAATAATTTTATCCTTGATCCTTAGACACAATTGCTGGAAATTCTAATATACTTTTTAATCTCCGCCTGAAATTTAGAATAAATTAATTATAAAACATAAATATATTTGAATAGGTTTATAATAATTAATTTCTAAATATCTTTACCATATTCATTTCCTCATTAATAAATATTCTCATACTTAATTCAGTAAAAATATTCCATAAGTAGATGTAATTATTTGAAAATAAATAAAGTTGATCATATTTTGATATGCTAATAAGTTCAAAATTATTAGGCAACTTGTAAAAGTTTTTACACTCCCATTTGTTACTTTTAGTTTGTGTAGAATAAATCCAGATAATTTTTCGACGTGAAATATCTTCCCCTGCAGCAATAATAACATCACTACAAAGAATAAATTCATCTTTCAAATTAAAGGTACAATAATGATAATATTTGCATAATTTTGTAAAATTTAATTTAATTTCTTGATTATTGTTCATATCGATTATTTCTAATAAGATATAAAAAATAATTATTAGTTGTTGGAATTAAATAGTACACGATCAAATAATCAAATTATTATCACATACTTAATCTGTTATCATAAATATATGCGATTTTTTTATCATTGGAAACGCTTATATGTATGTTGACGTTATAATAGTTATGAACAATATGACGATGATTTGGTTCTGGTTCAAGTTGTCCCTCATCTATATCATTAACATTCCAACCGACAATTGAATGATCTTTTTTACTATAAGTGACAAGGTAATTTCCATTTGGTGATACTTCTATCATAGTAATTGGCTTACCATGATGTGGGTTTTCATTGTTATCAATTTTGTTATTATTACATTTATCAATATCACTACCAATTTCGTTTTTATTGTCGATTTCTACGAAAATTTCATCCATTGTATTCATTCTATTATAATCAGAAACTAGTGATAATAATTTTTTATTTTTTTTTTTTCCGTAAAAAAGTGAACTATCTATAACATTGTACACGTTTTTTATTTATAGAATATATATTTTTACTTATAATCTAGGAACTATACGACTACTGTGTAACGTGTTTGTGTTTGACGTACGTACATTAACTGACATCAAAATTAACTCATTATTTTTATTGTGAAAAGTTAATCCAGCAATGATCATCAAGTAATTATATAACTGTAGCTCGTGAAACGTATTACGTTTGGCGTGCATTAACTGACTAAATTTTCATCAGTGAACTCGATTTTGCTATTTGAATAATTAATTGAGTAATGATAGAATGAACCAAAACTAACGTGTAGATTCTTCTTTTTTTTGGGGTAATTCCAGGCAGCATTGTGTAATTCTGGCCCTGAAGAGATCGCGTAGGGCTAATAGTAAATGAGTTGTTACCTATTTATATATTACTCGGGTCCTGCAATGATCATCAAGTTATACCTTTAATTTGCATCTAAGCGTGTTGCATTTTGTTCATGCATTAACTGAACTCAATAGTAACACAAGCAAATAAAATCGTACAATTTTATTAATTCCCCCTTTTTTTTAAAAAAAAGTATGATAGAAAATAGTCGTGAGAATCCAGAATTTATTTTTTTTTACAATTGATTCCTCTTTCTTCTAAAAAAACAATAATTAAAATTTAATAAAATATGCTTAACTTTGAACTTGAGGGTGAGGCAAAAGGTACAGTATTTATCGAATGGTAAATGATAATCACAAAATTAATAATATTAAAATATATTAACTAGAACGATATACAATTGCAAGAAGTTATAGCTACGGTAATGAACTTAACGTATATAAAGCCTATAAAAAGAATGACCCAGAAACTCATTATATGATAAAAAGTTACAAAACTAGGGAAGATTTTGAAAAAGAATCACAGATGTTAAGAGAATTACATGATGCAAAGGTCGTAAAATGGTATTAGTCTTTACATGAATTCCATTTCAATCTTATTAATTTTATTCTATTCAAAATGTAGAATATTGTACAAATGATAGATGCTTATCCATTGCAATCAATTGTTGTATGCGAATCTGCCTTATATGATTTGGAAATATTTTTGCATCATCAAAATGATATTCAGAGACAAGAAGAGAAAAGCAATATAATAAAAGTATATTATTATTATTTTTTTATAAATTAAATTTTTTTATTTTTATTAAAAAAAAATATATATATATACCTTGCATATAAATATATTTATTCCTTTATAGGATGTAGTATCTGGTCTCTCGGAACTCCAGAAACACAATATAGGTAAAGATTTTTAAATAATAATAATTTCAATTTTATTAAAATTTAATTAACAAATTCTTTATTCTTATAGTACATGCTGCATTAGCACCGAAAAATATAATGTATTTTCAAGAAAAGGACGGTTACACCGAAAGTTGGAAGTTGATTGATTTCAGCTCAGCGTGTTTTGTTGACTCATGTTACTCATATAATGCAAAAATCAAATTAAATTATTCAGCCCCTGAAGTTATAATAGCGAATGAGAAGAGAATTAAAATCAAAGCCGGTTTTGCAATGGATATGTTCTCCTTTGGATTAATTCTATATTTTTTTGAAACAGGTAATTTTTCCAATGAATTTTTTTTTATTCTTAAAAATCTATTGAATGGCGTAATAAATTTCAATTAATAATTAGGTCATCATTATTGGGATGAAAAAAATGAAGAAAAAATTGAAGAAATTATTTCTACAAAATACTTGTCGCTTCGTAATATTGGCGATCCTACCGCCTGTTATGTCATACAAAGTTTGCTTGACAAAAGAATTTCACATAGAATGACATTGGAAGGATTTATAGTAATTGCAAAGTTAACATTCGATTTATTTCTATCTTAGATTCTGATATTAAATTTTTTTTTTTTTTTTTAGCGATCTCCTTATTACGCCGGTGAATCGAGCAAACAAAAAAGTAAAAAAAAAGGTATTAATTTAAAATTATTGTCTTTCACATTAAATATAGCTATATATGTATATGGAAAATTATACCATGTCGCATAATCGATTAAAGTAGAAATGAACTTTTTGGAAGATGAGTCAGCAATATAATTTCCTTACATTAATTGAATTTTTTAATTCAGAACCAACGAATACTAATAACAATAAATTTGTGTCTGATGAGGAAATAATTGAAGGGTTTCGGACGAATTTAACACAGGTAAAATATTAAACTTGCTTCATAAAAAAAAGTTTATTAATAAACGGTTTTCTCTTTCAGGAAATTCAAGAAAATTATCATTACGAATTGTTTAATATATTAAATGAGAATTTTATGCTAGATTTTGTTTCATGTCAAAATTCAATTTTGCCGCCAAGTGAAATATGCTTTTCAGATTCTTTTGAAGATTCTTCTGAGAATTTTAAAAATTGGAATTATAGTAAATTTGATATAAAAAGTTTAACAGATCCGTTGGATCCATATTACGCATTAGAATATGTATTGAAAATACTTGGCGAGGTAATAGTGAACGTCGTTGAATCTGGAAGAAAGCACTTTAGGAAAGATAATATTATGGAAATTGCACAAAAAATGTATGGACATTTAAAAAGTTTCAAACATCAAATTTGGTACAATAATGATCAGAAAGTTAAATTTATAAGTATCCTAAAAAATCAAGTACATCTATATAATCGTTTTTTATGGTTGGTTGTACGTTATTGTGCTGGTATGTTATTTTTATTTTTTAAGAATATTCCGAGATTTTAAGATTTTATTCTATTTTCTAATTCCTATCCTCCCTTTATTTTAGTAAAAGATCGTGCTGCAAATAGTTCTTTAGCATTGAAAACATCTATTCTGTATCGCGACATAATCGAAATTAGCAGGTTAGTACTCAGTAATTGATGTTATAATTCTTTAAAAAGAATACAAATATTCATTAATAAATTCTCGATTCTTTTTATTAGAATAATAAAAGCCGGAAGATTATTCAATAGTCATTTATCAAAATTAATTATGGCTGTTAAATCACGTAACAATAAAAAAATCCAAACCGGATTAAATAGGTTTGCTGATGATCCATATCTTAACTTATATTTTGACGATGATTCAAATTTATCTCTAACTCGATGGTATTATACAACTGAGATATATTATTTATTTGACCCTTCAACAGAAATTTTTACAACAACAGAAATTTTTAATACACTAATTGCATCTTCAAATAATAATGCACTTGTCACACAAAAATCATTTAAGTATTTAAATTACAAAACTTATTTGTGCGTAATTAAAGAGATTACTCTTTATGATGATC
Organism: Rhizophagus sp. LPA8_4_AMF; assembly: GCA_021464525.1. Taxonomy (NCBI): domain Eukaryota; kingdom Fungi; phylum Glomeromycota; class Glomeromycetes; order Glomerales; family Glomeraceae; genus Rhizophagus; species Rhizophagus sp. LPA8_4_AMF. The sequence continues at coordinate 24,380 of JADRCO010000622.1, forward strand.
ATCAATTGAATGATAATGACTATATAATTAAATTTTATGGATATTCGATTCGCAATTGTAAATTCCATCTGATTTATGATCATGCAGATTATGGTGATTTATTTAAATATTTCCAAAGTAATCACAATTCATCAGGACATTTTCATCTTAGTAATTGGGAAAATAAGATTAAACTAGCATGGGAAATATCTTTAGGCGTAAAATATTTACATAATGTAAGAATAATTATTTATCTTAATTCCTTAATATATAATGCGTTTAAATACAGTAACTAATAAATTTTCATTTTTATAGCAAAAAATTGTACATTTAGATCTTCGAAGTGAAAATATTTTACTGAAATATGACGAAAAAGAAGAAACATTAATGCCAAAAATATCAAATTTTCTTTGGAGTAGAGAAATTTATTCTAGTAAAACTTCAGCGTATCCGATAATAACATTATCTTCTAGAGAAGAGGTTTGGAAAAGATGGTACGATCCAGATAGGTTACGTAATAAAAAACGATATGATTTTCTTCCACCATCTGATATATATAGTTTAGGATTATTATTTTGGGAAATTGCTTGGTGTAAACCGGAAAATTTACCATTTAAAGATGTTCCAATTAATAATCTTTATAATCATTTATTAAATAATAATTATGAAAAGTTGCCAGAATTACCAGAGGATTGGGAACATTTAATAAAAAAAATGTGGAAATTCAATGTAGAAGAACGTTGTAATATTATGACCGTAGAATTATCTATGCGAAAATTATTAAAAGGTACAGATTCTGAGATTTAACATAATTTTAATTAGATAAACAAAAATGTTTATATTATTTAACGAAATTTTTGTTGATAGTAGGGATAATATTTTTATTTTGTCTTGTCTTTTATTCTTTTATTATTATTATTATTCATTGCAATAATGCAATTAAAGACTTTATAAATTTTGTAACTTTTAAACTTGCAAAAAATTTTTCGTTTGTTAAAATGAATTAATATGGGATGTCTAAAGCGGGGCAGATTTGGATGGAATTATGGAATCAAGAAATTACGAGAATATTTAATAAACATGGGGTGGTGACAAATATTTTACCAGGTTCACATGATTCTGCCGCCTTCCAGAGTATGTGATTTTCATTAATTCTGGCCAAATTTTCTGCTGAAATTTAACTTTACCATCTTTACCATCCAAAAATCAATGTATGTTTATTGTATAGTTGTATCGTTGTGTTAATTATGTAAATCAGAAAAATATTAAATTTTAAATAACAATCCTTATAATTGCGTTTTCATATTTTTAAAGAATTCCGGTTCGAGTCTCGACTCCCGACACATACTATATGTTCATATTTTAATTTCGGTCCAGGCCAGGTTTCGGGAATATTGGATACGCAACAATTATCGATCTGGTGAATGAGTGGATATTTGCTATATATTCTATTTACAGTACACTCGACATAAAAATTTTTTTCAAAATAGACCAAATCATAACTGATAATTACATATTATTGGATAGGGGCGGTTCAATATCGGTCAAAGACCGATATAGCCCATCCAATAATTATATTATTGTATAACCATTAGGATTAATGCGGTATATCAATATCAATATAATGTCGATCAGCATAAAAAATATCAGGTCAATTATACAGAATATTGTCTCTTAAATTCCCGCATAATCCTAATTGATTATACAATAATAATATTTATACCTAAGTAAGGGAATAAAAAATAAAAATTAACAATTAAGTAATTATTCTAATGAGAGCGCACTTATGTCGATCAATAATAGGTTTAGGCCATAAATATACTAGTTCCGATCGAATATCCGCTTCAATGCAGATGGACAGACCAGCGAGAGTGAAGGGGATGATGATAATGACGTAGAGAGGAGGAGGAAACCGAGCTGAAGAGTGGAAGAGAAAGTGTATATCTGCTTACTATTAAGATTATTTTTGGTATAATAATATTAATACATTATTGTGGTATAAATGGTAAATAATTAACAATAATGTTATTAGTCCGAAGTGTAACACAGGACTATATACTTCTACGCTTGATGACGACAACACTTTAATTTGTATGTAAGAATCGAACTAAACGCGTTCATGCATTAACTGATATATTATTGGGGCAAGTAACATGCATGAGTAAATGAAATTGTGCAATTTTTATTATTTCCCCTTTTTTTATGGTAAAAATAGCCCGTAAGAATCCAGAATTAGTTTTTTTTACAATCGATTTGGGAAATATTTTTGCATCATCAAAATAATATTCAATATCCGGCCCATAAGACATGATGCCAATAATTATGCTCATACATGTCGAACATATCGGCGGGTTTGTTTCATCACCTAAATATGTTGAATTTTTGTATTACGTAGGCTCAGTAAAGTCAGGAATGTGCTGCATGATATTCATAAAGAACTGCGAAAAAAAAAATTCAAATTTGATACGATTTTAATTTATGGCCAGAATTATCATAAATTTGGCCAAATTACTATTATGTAAAGCTAAGGGGGGAGTAGAAAGTGAGTAACGTAAATTGACTAATTGAGTAACGTAACTACGTAAGATCACATAAATTACTTTACTCCCATATGTAAGGCACGGAACGTAAGATGAAATTTTTTTATCTTACGTTACTCTCTTAAATATATCACGTGATCTGCACAAGATAATTGCTTTCGCATGTAACATTTATCAAAAAAAAAATTCCTTAAAATATTATATAAATAATTATTTTATTACTTTTATAACAGCACATTTAAAAATTAGTGCTTTTACACTTTATTACATTGAGATTAATTTCAATGAGCAAATAAACAAACATTATTTTTAATGAAATAGTTTTAAATACGTGTAAAAAATACTAATGACTCATAATTTATTCAAACTAGTATAATAAAAATTAATGCTTAAAACAACTCAAAACCTGCTAAATGATTCCAAAGGCTTGTTTCAGTAAGAGTATACTGTAAATTTATATAAAAGCATTAATATTGTTTTGAATATTAAAGTTGTTTTAATAAAAATTAATACTTGAGTAGTTCCATACCTGCTAAACAACTTACTTAAGCTTCCTAATCTTATTTCATTTAGCACTGAAATCACGAAAAATAAATGTATAATCATTATTATGCCAATTTAAAAAAAAATATTTATTTTTTTCCATAAATATTTAAAGAATATTAATAAAATTATTTGTATTCCATATTTGTTAAATGACTCTTCTTAGCCACCCAAGTCTTCAAGTCTTGCTTTATTAAACCAAATTATTAAAATTAATATTATGAAATCTATAAAAAAACGCGTTTATTATAGTATACAGTTAAATAATAATATTCCATACTTAAAAGTTCTTTAAGAATATTTAACTTCTTTATCATTTAATAAATTTTAAAAAATGTTTTTAATATGGAAAAAAAAGAAAAGAAGAGTTCGTGGGAAATTCTGATAACATTTAGAACATTGTTTTATACCGATAAAGCCATCTTTATTACATATTTTACGTTGTTAAATACATAATTATAAATAATAAAATAAAAAAACCCATAATATATACGTATACATACCTTTTGAATCTTCAAATTTTAATTTTTAAGATGGGTTATATTTTTTTAACATGTTATATTTTGCGAAAAAAGATGATTGATATGATCGATATACATTATGATAAGAATATGTGCCACATATGTGCCACAATATCACGTGATCGAAATTTCTTGGATCTACGATGGTCACGTGCCTGATACTTTTTGTTTGCAGAAAATCACGGGTTTTTGCAATGATCTCATTCATTTCCTGATTTGTTATCTAATCATTGATGTATAAATTTACAATGAGATTCATTAAGAAATATTTCAAATAGATTAAGTATCACATTTCCAAAAAAAGAACGGTTCTTTTTGATTGTTATTTTGGATTTGCTATATTTGATTTATTTTTATAAACAAGAAACAACTAAACGGCTTCTTGATGAGAAATAACTGAATATGTTTAGAAAAAAATGACATACTGTATATTCTCGAAGTATATAACGTCAAATAAATTTTGCATTTGTTTATAAAATATACTAAACTACGCAATAGCTGCCCAATTCATAAAAGGTAGTTCGCCCTACAAAAAAATTGCATACATTTTATTAATTTTTTTGCACAGGTTTATTATTTGGGTTTATAATAAATGGTCAATAGCATTACTGCATGTGAAATACGCAAGAAGGGGCCTAACAATGATTTTCACATTCATATTGTTATGCATGAAACCTACGCCTCCACGCATAAAAATATCATAGTATTACATTCATATTCAATTGCTATGCATTATTATGTATGAATTGCACGTATAATGGTCATTATTGCTATAAATAAATTTTCATTCAAAAATTTTTGGACTCTAAAAACATGTCTTCTCAAAATAAAGAAATTAAATATAGCAGACTTATAGGTTTGACCAGCGGAAATAAAAAAATTGATGATTTCATTCAAGAAAGACATGATTTCTATGATGACGTAATATTTGAATGGATACCATACAATCAGTTTAATGAAATTAAGGAAACAGGCAAAAGTGATTCTATAACTGTATATTCAGCAATATGGAGAAATGGTCCATTGTACAAGAAAGACAAGTGGAGTTCGTATTATACAAGTGATTCAAATAAAGAAGTTACTCTAAAATGTTTGCATAACTTGCAAAATCCTGTTGATTCTCTAATAAATAAGGTATAAATTTCTAATTTATTATTACATGTTTAATATAATGCTAATTTTCTGTTAATGGTTTTAGGCTAAAAAATATTTAACAATAAATGACAAGTTTCTTGTATTGTATGGAATATCTCAAAATCCAGATACAAATGATTATATTTTAGTACTTACTTGGACTAGTGGAAATGAAAAAATTGATGATTTCATTCAAGAAAGGCAATTAAATATTAATTTCTATGATGATGTAGTATTTGAATGGATACCATACAATCAGTTTAATGAAATTAAAGAAACAGGCAAAAATGG
>JADRCO010000623.1:0-29363 GCA_021464525.1 Rhizophagus sp. LPA8_4_AMF
AATTTATGTTTCAAATCATAAAATCATTTTGATTGGTTCGGGTAATTCTGGCAATGAGTGGCGTGCCTTTCTTACTGGTTTTCAATCTCTTTTTTTCTTTTTGTAGAAATCTGTGAAACAATCAAGATGCATTGTGTCGCGAAGATTAACTAGTTTGACGGTTTTCAAAAATGAACCTTATTTTGATTGTGTAATTGCAATTCACTGAAAAAAAAACTACGAATTTTTAATTTATATTAAAATTCCAGTCCACCAAAATAGAATTCTCCTGACTCATCATAATTAAAAGGTAAAAAAACTTAACCCCATTCACATATACCAGTTAAAGAATTTAAGTTTTAATCTATATAAATTAAAGATTAAAATTTATAGCCGGAAAAATTTTCCGATTTCAAGAAAAAAAATATTCCGGAAGATTTGCTAGACACCGGAAATCTATCTATACGCCAAAAGTATTTTGCGCCCTGATGGCCACATACATATTTTAATCTTCTTTCACTACATATTTCGGACATTTCAGCTTTTTTTTTTTCGTGTGAGACCGACCATAAGAGTTTAAGTGACCTTCATGGTACACACAAAATTCTGAATTCACCACTCATCGCTTATTATTGACAAGTTTTTGTTGTATTAAAAAAAAAGGATCTCCTTTAGTCATCTCAGTTTATTTATCAAAATGAAAGCGGATTCTTCAATTAAACAACGTTGCAAACAACGTTACAGACTACGTCAATTCCAAGGAACACCTCGTTCACAGCATAATAATAATAGTAATAGTAGTAGGAATAATTCACGAGACTTGTCTACGTCGACTGATGTCATTTTATCTCCAATGGTTTCTTCAGTATCGCAATTAACTCCTTTATCACAAAAAGAAAATACGACTTTATTATCTCTTCCGGCTGAATTAATTACTCGAATTTCATATAACCTTACTTTACCAGAATATTCCCGTTTTTCACGAACATGTAAATACCTTGGCAATCATTTTCAAAAAGAACTTATCTTATTTCTTAGATATGTCTATGGGCTTTCTGTTAAGTCGGGTTCCTTAGTTCTATATGCATATGGAGCTCATTTACAATATCGTGCACCAAAATTACTCGATCGAATTTTGGATGAGTTTTTTGTTGATGCTAATGATACTCCAAACTCTGGACCTAATAATAATAATAAAGCTTCGCCGACTTCGCGTCAAACAAACTCACGATGGCCTACATATTGGTCAGTTTTATATTCACTTGATAAGGCACCTAATATAGATCCACCTGTTATTAATACTAATACTTCAGGAATAGGTTCTTGTTGTAATGAATGTTATTTTCAACCAAATCAGAACATGCCATGTTATAAGTGTGCTTCAACTCAATATCAAGGTTCAGAGCTAATGACGAATCCAAATCCGAAATTGCAATTCCTTCAAAAATATGCAGCAAGAATGAATGCAAAATTTGCGGGTCGTTCTGGAAGATCTGTATCGGGTGAAAGATCACATAATAATGGACGTCGAAATGAATGGCTCATCACCGACGTGAGACTTAAAAAAACATATAATATGTTGATAATGCAAAACATTCGTTATGGAGATGTCACTCTTTTAAGATTTTATCTTGACAAATATGGTGCACCTATCAATGCACAAGTGACATTTTCACAAGAGGTTGGCTATTGATTTAATATTATAACTTAACGAAAGAAATAATTTTTTTATCTTTATTTTTGCATGTTCAATCATCCTTCATTAATAATTCTCATTATAATATTTAGGAACAAGTATACCTTGGAGCGGACAGTGAATTAATGAAATTATTAGATGAATACCGCATACGCGTTGTTCTAACCCCTTGATTCTAATAGTGTATCGAATACTTATTATTATTATTATTATTATTATTATATCATTATTTACTTTTTATTGTTTATTTGCATTATCTTTATTTTATTTTAAAAACTTGAACTTTATTAACAATTTATTTTATTTTATTTGGTTCGCTTTACTTATCTCAGCATTAAGTATTTATCTATAGAAACTTCCTCTCTTGATATCTATTTCTTTATATTACCACATAGAACTTTTTAACCTATTCAAGTTTCTTTCCTTTTGACAAATTGTACAAACCCCAAAAAAAATTTAATTCAAAGAGATATTTTTTCTCTTACAATATGAAGATTTATTTTAATATTAAATAGTTATTAGCTGATTAAATATAAAATCCATAGTATTATATAATATTTCAAAAATTATTTATTATTATTAATGAATGTATATAGGATTGATATTGATTTCTTTTTAACAATTTTAACAATTTCCTTAATAAATATATTTTAATGCCATATTTATTTTCGAGATCATTCAATTAATAAAGTAAAAAGAAAAAAAAAGAAAAAAAAGTTTTTTCTATATACCTTCTTTCTTTACGAATTTGTACGTAAATTTCGTAACTACCTCAGTCTTCATTTTTCTTTCAGGAAAATCAAGGTAGTAAGAATAAAATAACAGTTATTATAATATTATGACGTACTTTATCGCCAATATTCAAAGGACAAAATATTTAATGGATTGCTGCGTTACTGCGTGAAAAATCTATTATCCAATCAACAAATTAATTTTGGGCGGGCGTTATAAAGTCATATCAAATTAAGCATAGTCATACCATATTTGTCATATTATATTAGTGATGAACGGACACCGGATTTTAAAAAAAATTTTGTATTATTCCGACATTTACTATATAAGGCTCTCAAAATGCCACAAAACTAAAAAAATAAACTTTCTTTCATTAAAGGTACTACTTTTTTACTTTTTTACTTCAAGCAAGCGCGATAAAACAAATTTTTTGTCAACATGCCCAAGAATAAAGGAAAAGTGAGTGAATAACTTCGGAATTTATGTCCATTAAAACTTGATTTAACAAATTTGATCGCTTTTTAGGGTGGAAAAAATAGACGAAGAGGTAAGAACGAAAATGAATCTGAAAAAAGAGAATTGATCTTTAAGGAGGATGGACAAGGTAATGTTAAATACTAGTATTTTTATTATTTGGAAGGAATTAATTACTTTTCTAATTTAATACCTTTCAATTTTTCTAATCTCAATAATAGAATATGCACAAGTGGTAAAAATGTTAGGTAATGGTCGTTTAGAAGCTCAATGCTTTGATGGCGAGAAACGCTTAGCACATATCCGAGGAAAACTACGGAAAAAGGTAAAGGAGTTTACCAATATGATATTTATTTTTTATCTAATATCTTTTTACTAATACTTTTATCTCAAGGTATGGATCAATCAAGGAGATATTATTTTGATTTCCCTTCGTGATTATCAAGACGCCAAAGCCGACGTTATTTTAAAATATACAACTGAAGAAGCCAGAAATTTAAAAACATATGGCGAATTACCGGAAAATGGTATGATTATTATCTCTTCGGAATCTTTGAGTTCTTATTTCTATAATTATTTACAAACTTTTTTTGTTTTATTAGCTAAAATTAATGAAACCGACACTTTTGGTCAGGAAGATGGTGACATCGATTTCGATATCGATGAGGTATTTCCCTTAATTTTTTTTAGTTAAAATTTACGCTTTTTTTGTTAATTTGCTAATTTTTGAATCACTCGTTTTTTAGATCTGAAAAGTTTATAATTAAATCCATTTAAAAAAAATAATATAAAAAATTTGTCAAATTAGATAATTAAAAACCAATTTTTTTTATTGTATCAGTAATAATATAAATAAAATTTCTCATTATAATTAAATAAATAATTGGAATCCTATTATTATGGTAAAGAAGTTTGAGATCTTTATCGGTTCATGTATTATGTGATTAATAATAATAATGCATAATGTTAGATAAAATAATTTACCATTTCATTATTCAACTTCACATATATTATAGAGAAAAAAAATATAGGAAATAAATAATAAAAAATGATGCTTTTGTTATCTATACCAGTAATGCAAAAGAAAAAATATGAAAAATTTTAAAATGAACTATTAAATTACAATTTAAAACTGATGAATTTACTACTATATTTTATAACCACTAAATATTTAATATTTAAATAATTATAAAATATTGATAATCTCTTTATTGCTAAACAAATAATTGCTTTTTATTCTAATTTAATTGAAAATTTCTAGGTTCTAATCTATTAAACTACTATTAGTATATATTGTGCAAAGCGGTTTTATTTTTTTTAAAAAATTACAAACATATTGCTATTAACTACGTTATTAGTAGTGTTCTTAAATCAAATTCCAGTGGTAAATATCTTAGAAATTAATTATATTGTTAGATAAATGTGAATTATCAATGAATATAATAAACAATTAATTATTCATTATAATTTATTTTTATGTGAAATTATGTGCATTGTATATCTATTTTTCAATAAAAGTGAAAATAATTAGGAAAGTTAACATTATTCTAAAAATACAATAAAAAAAAAATATTTAAAAAAAAATTTTAATGTCTAATTTACAAATTTGAGATTAATGTAATTAGTATTCTAATTAGGAATGAAAAAATAAAATGGTCATAGTTATAAATAAAATTGTCCGGAAATGTTCAAGGAAAATAAATTAATCAAATACGAAAATTTAGCATATTAAATTGGATCTTCTCTTATTAATTCCATATTTGTTATCTTTTTGTAAGATTTTTTTTTCCAAAAGAAAGAAATTAAAGTTAAATAAAAGAAATTAACAAATGTTCAATAATTCACAAATTAAGCCCACCGGTAATCGAAGTTGTAAAACTTCCCTGATCGTTATGAAAACTTACTATAAGACAAAAAGTTATAATACACAGTAATTACAGGTTAGTACAGTTTCATAAATTACAAACAGCTACTGTACATCTTTTAATTAAGTGAAATTAATCTGTGCCTTCTTGAAGTCTTCCTCCCTGTAAGTTGGATTTATTAGGAGCAATTTTCGAAGGTATTTAAGCCATTTCTTGAACATATTATACCAAAGTTTCATTTTGATGATATTTAGTTACAGTATAATCATCATCACCAGAAATTCCAGAAATTGAATGAGTTTGATCTTTAGAATCACTGGTGCTATCGTTAAGATTTCGAGGTATTGGTAGATTGGGAAAATTCAAAAGACGGCTTTTATAAAAAGATTCTGGATGCGGTTTCTTGAAAGGTTCTAGCTGAGAACCGAGATGTTCTAATAATCGCAATCTTTCTTTCTCAGCAGAAATAAATTGATCAGATACGCTATGTTTCTGTGACATTCCCATATGCCAGCCCCATGACATCAAGGTTTTTTCCAACTCTCTAATATCTGGACGTTCTTTAGGGTCTGCATTCCAGCATTTTTCCATAAGCTCGACATAGCATTGTGGAGTTTCCATTATTATTGGTGGTCGAAGCCCATTACATATTTCCCGTGCGAGTTCCGCATTATGTGGACGATCATAAAATGGTCTCTGCCCTGATGCAATTTCCCACATAATTATACTAAAACTATATACGTCAGAGGCCTCAGTATATTCTTCACCACGTAAAACTTCGGGAGCCACGTAAACTAAAACTCCATATACGTCATTGTAATTTTGTTTGTTTGCAGGTCTATATTGCCCCAAATCTGTCATATAGGTTAAGAATTGTGATCCATTAAAATGTCTTAGTATATTACCGCTGTGAAAGTTTCTATGAATTAAACCAGCGTTATGAATTGTCATTAGTCCGTGTGCAATGTTATAAACAATCCCCAGCTTTTTTTCCCATGTAATATCTACGAAATTTTTCTTGAGATGATGCCTTAAATCTCCATCCACTAATTCGAGCACTAATACATAATCTTTTGTAGATGGGCATCTACTAAATCCATAAAAACGAGGAATATACTTATTTTGTTTGCATCGATGACGGTTGAGCTAAAAATAAAAATATTTATGATTTTTTTTCTTATTCAAAATTACTTAAATTTATATAATATTAGAGTATAATTTAACATACCTCATTCCAAAATTCTGCATTCGCATTATTAGAATTATGAAAACGTTTAAGAACAACTTGTTTTTCACCCTCACGCACCCAATAACGTCTTGAATCATCCCAATACAATTTAGGCCCAAGATCCCAAGTTGCCTTGTATACAACACCGAAACCACCTCGATCTATCTCTTTGATATTTTCAAATTTGTCATAAGGTATCCATTCTAAAAACATTAGAGGACCTGTTGTATTTAATTGAGAATGTCTAATTATATTATCAAGGTCATTGTTTCCACTTGTCCAATTATGAAAATCGTCTTTAAATCGTTTTATTTCGCATGGCTGACACCACCCACGTTGTGTATGTTTTTGTTTGCATGTTGGACAAATTTTAGTAGGTAAAGGATCTATTTCTGTTAATTCACGGGGTAAATGTTTGCTGGAATGGCAACCCATTTAAATTTCAATTGGAAAAATAAAATTTTATTTATTATTATTAAAGAGCTAGCCCGGCTTACTAGCGTTTTAAAAGACGGAACGAACAGATTAAATACAAGAAATATAATAAAAATGAAACATTAAGGAAGAGAAATTTACAAAAAAAATTAATTGAAAGGAAGAACGTTAAATTGAGATGGACAATTTATACTTGGTTCAGACTAGCCAAAATACCAAATAGAGAAAGATTCACAGCAGGATATTTCTATACATATTCAAATATATTTCATATATTTCACAACATTATTTTTGGAGATTTTTCTAACCTTATATTAGTGTTTTTTCATTTAAAGCTTTATATGAATAAAACTATAAATATTTAAACTAAAATATTTGCGGTAAAGTCATAACCATTAACCTATTGTTGGACAAAGAACCAATTTTTCTTTTAACGTTGATTTCTTTTTAGAATTTTTTTTTCAATAGGGAGTTGTCGGAGTTAAACAGGAGGATACTTTTGTCCAAATTTAGTAAAATAAAATAATTGTCATTATTTGATTAAATGCGGATTTGCCGACGAAACATAAATGAGTATCTCAATTTAAGTATAAGTGGCAAAAAATTTTTCATCTATTAAAATAACCATGCGTTGAATGCGGATATTTACATCTCGCAGCAAACTTATAGAAAAGAAATAATAAATTTTTTACGCCCGCAAAAAATCACCCTTTATTCCGTATATACAATTAATTAATAATATAATACAGTGAAAGTGTGAAACTTTAAATTATTAATTTATCAATTCCGCCCATTTTTGTGATATTCAATTGATAAGCCTATTTTGGGTACAATCATTAACATATCTAGCTACTACATAACGTCAGTTATAAATTCTAGGTAATTATTAGGTGGTTTGATAGTTAAATAAATCACGTGATAATATTTTATCACTTTTTTTACTCGTTGCTTGGAGTTGACAGAAAGATTTCCTTTTCCGGTAGAGAGAAATTTTACAATTTCCTTATTTAGAAACAGATAAAAAAAATTTTTATCTAAATCAGAAACACGAATTTATAATAAATTTCTCACGAGAGCAAATGATTTTACATATTTTCTTTTTCTTTTTTATGTTGAATAGCTGATAAATATAGTTTGTAATTCCATAATGGATATTCGTGATTATTTCTCCGCACCAAACGCGAATAAAAAACTAGGAAAAAAGACTACTACAAAAAAAGGGAGTTCCAAGCGTAGGATCCAGGATTCTGACGACGAACTCGGTGATCACAAGGCTTCTAAAACTTCTACTTCACAAGAAACTTCTGCTTCAAAATCTAATACTTCTACTCCAACACGTCAATCAACTCGACTTAACCGAAAAAACACCAAAGTTGATGAACCAACAACTAAGAAAGAACGGGAGCGCTCTGATACTAATGTGAATAAGGACGATGATTTTGTGACGATGAAAATTGATGATGAAACATCTCCTCCTCAAAGCACCTCAGAAAATCCCGAAATATTTACTACTCCTAAGCGATCAAGAAAAACCACAGAAGTAGCACCGAAAGCAGTAACCAAAAAACGCTCAAAAAAGATTGATGATGATGACGATTTTGTATTAGAAGAAGAATCAAAATCACATTCACCCCCCAAGAAAACGAAACGTGAACAAAAAGAAGCAACATATAAACCTTCTAGTAATCGTGCTATTAAAACGCCCCGATCAAAAAGACAGAATGTGGAAGACGAAGATGATGAAAAGGGTATCGAAGGACGAACGAGTATTACTCCTAATAAAGTTCAAGATAACTCGGAGATCGTTACCACATCGATAAAAGTTGAAGAAAATGATTCACCTGATATCATAGTAGATCGGTCTAATTTGAATAAAGCTGATCCAACGACTCCAGAATCAAAAGAAATACCTCAAGGTGAAGAAATGTGCTTATATGGTAAAACCTTTGTTTTTACTGGCGATTTATCTATGGACCGTGAAGAAGCTCAAGATCTTGTTAAACGTCATGGAGGACGTATTACTCTACAGCCTAGTTCTAAAACTTCATATGTTGTAGTCGGACAAGATCCAGGACCGAAGAAAATGGAAAAAGTTGAACAACTTAAAATTAAAACTCTAAATGAGGATCAGCTTTTAGAGTTGATTAGAACTTCTCCCAGGAAATCTAATGTTGATATAAATAAATCTCAAAAATCAAAAGCTTCTAAGTCCAAAGCTCCTATTACAAAAATTTCTGATGCAATTACTGCTGTCGCTTCACCTGCCTCATCTAAGGCCTCCGAAACTGTCGCACAATTGTGGACAGAAAAATATCGACCTAAATCTCTAAGAGATTTTTGTGGTAATCAAAATCTCGTAAAAGATATGGAAAAATGGCTTGGCGAATGGGATAGAAAAGGTTTCAAATTTAAGAGCAAAGAATGGATGGCTGCATTGCTAATTGCTGGTTCTCCCGGAATCGGAAAGACATCATCTGTTCATCTTGTCGCAAATACTCAAGGGTACGACGTGATTGAGCTTAATGCTAGTGATACTCGAAGCAAAAAACAATTGGATACCGTTATCAAAGTAGCAACAAAAAATACGTCGATTACTGGTTTTTTTCAACCAATTAATGATAAATCTTCAAGTAAGGAGCATGCAAATGAGACACAAAAAAAGAAAACACTTATCTTAATGGATGAAATCGATGGTATGTCTGCTGGTGACAAGGGTGGTATCGCTGAACTAATTCAATTAATCAAGAAAACAAAAGTACCCATCATCTGCATCTGCAATGACATTAATGCTCAAAAACTCAAATCATTAAGGCCTTATTGTCATGAGTTGAAGTTCAGCAAACCTCGGGTTGAACAAGTCAGATCAAGAATTATGACAATTGCAACAAGGGAGAATTTACAAATTCAACCAACGGATGTGGATGAACTCATTAGAGGAGCCAATTCAGATATTCGTCAAATTTTAAACTTGCTATCCACATGGAAGATTAATCATGATAGTATTAATTATGATGAAATAAAGGGTTTAAACAAAAATAATGAGAAACATCTTAAGAAAAATATCTTTGAAATTACTAAAGATTTTTTGGGCAATGAAATCTGGAAATCTCGTAAGAACACTTTCAATGATAAAATGAAACTTTATTTCCAAGAACACGATTTAGCTCCTTTAATGATTTTTGAAAATTATATAAAAATGAAACCTCACACTATTCCTAAGTTTGTTAAAGAATATGATAATGGAGATGTAAAACCAGATACTTTAGAAAAACTTGCATCTCTGGAAGCTTTTGTAAAAGCCGCTGATGCCATGTCTTGCGGAGATATAGTTAATAAAAGAATTCATGGACCACAACAAGAATGGAATCTTATGCCAATCCATGGATTCTTTTCTACTATTGCGCCTGCATATTACGTTCATGGTTATAGTAAAGGAGGTCAATTTGGCCAATATAAATTTCCAAGCTGGCTAGGACAAAACTCCAAAGCAATCAAGATTCACCGACAATTGAAAGAAATTCAAAGTCACATGCGAACTAAAATTTCTGCTGATAGAAGTGAAGTTCGCGAAAGTTATATTCCTACTCTTCGAAAAGCTCTCATTAAGCCTTTAGTTGACCAAAAAACTGAAGGTGTGAATGATACCATTAAAATTATGGATCAATACATGATAACCAAAGAACAATTCGATGTTATCATGGAATTTAAGGACGATCAAACACACTATAAACCTTCTGAAATCGCCAGCGGCTTAAAGTCTACCTTTACAAAGAAGTAAGTGTTGGCATTATTATACAAATCTCAAACATTTTATCCTATATTAATAATTGATATACTCTTTTTTTTGTTTAAACAGATATAATGCCAGTTCACACCCTCTACCCTTCTTAAATATATCGAGCGTGATTACAACTAAGTCCAGGCCTGTTATAACTGCTGATATGGATGATTTTATTGAAGAAGAAGTAGTTCCTGACGACGACGACATAATTGATGATGATGATGATCTTGCAAAGGATCGCCTCATTATCCAACCTCGTGGAGGTGGTCGTGGAGGTGGTCGTGGAAGCGGTCGTGGAGGCGGTCGTGGAGAACGTAGTGCACGTGGTGCGAGTCGTAGAAGTCGTGGTCGCGGCAGCCGCGGCGGCCGCAAATAAGCCAGCAATTTACATTTTGATTTTTCCGGTTAAAAAACACTTTTTGTAAATACTAATTATGAATAATGGATAATCTGGATTATTGGGCACGTGATTTAAGTGTATAAATTGGATAATTCACTTTTTACGAAATAAAAACTTTTAACCATAACGCTATCTTACTCGTTATATTAAATTGATTAATAACATAACCGCGGCTAATAAAATTTACTTAAAAGTCCAATAGTTGTATCAATTGGACGATTAAGGAATTTACTTAATGTAGGGTGTAAAAGTTTATCCTCGTTTTGGCTTGTAAATAAATTTCTGATTCAACATAAGTACAATAATTAAGCTTGGTAAAAGATTTGTATGTACTATCGATAACTGATGCTTTTGTTGATCCGAAATCAAAACATTAGGTGGTTTGCTCGTTCTGCTTTGAAATTGAAGTTATAATTTTATTCGTGTCTTTATTGTTTTTATATTATTACCTCTAACAGCGAGTATACTAATCATAAACGAATATCGTATCTGGTATGTAAATCGTAAATCAATCAATCAGATGTTATTTACCAATTATTTAGCTCTGATCTTCGAATTTTTTGATGTATTTTCACAACATTCGCCTTACAAAGCGAATCTTAGTGACTAAATTATCATTCGACAATAACAAAATTAGTCCGTTGTTATTGCGTGTCCAGAAAAGAAGCTTTTCTTATATTAACCTGGATCGAACCTCTCCTGCAGAAGCTATGAAAAGTTCCGACATTATAGAAGATACTACGCTCGTATCAAATAAACTATTAGACGGTGTACTTCCAGAATCAGTAAAACCTGAAGATGGTACTCAGTATAGGCTGCGAATTAAAAATATACCGAAATTCGCATCGGCTAAAATGATGAAAGAATTATTGGCGAAGAATGGATGTGAACAGGTTAAAATACAAAAAGCTCCAAAATGGGATTATTGTTTTGCAACTTTAAAAACGGAAGAACAACAATATTTTGTATTGAATAAATTAAAAGGAATTAAATTCAAAAATAGAGAATTATCTATACAAGTAGATAATGTTACGGAAAAAGATAGACAGGCATTATTTGATAGACGAAAAAATGAAAAACAGCAAAATATCGAACAATCTGGTATACAAAAATCACCGGAAGAAATGCTAGCGGATCAAGTAACACCTTTACATATTTATGAGTATCAAGCTCAATTGGAAATTAAACAAAGAGGGATTATAAAATCTCTTGAGACATTCCGCGATAAAATGGATGAGTTATATAATAAAAGTCAATATCATTCTTCATGGCTGCAAGAAGAGTTTGATTTCAAGCTTCCTTTAGATCTTAAACCAATGATACATTCACCAGTATTGAAAGGGTATAGAAATAAATGTGAGTTCACCGCAGGATTAAATCTGAAAGGAGAAGAAACAGTCGGATTTTTATTAGGAGCCTATAAAGATGGTCATAATACTGTTCTTGAACCAGATAATTCAATCCATGTTAGTGATATAGCAAAAAAGATCGCGAAAGCCATGCAAAATTATATACGACAATCTTTATATGACGTGTATGATCGTAAGACAAAACAGGGCAATTGGCGCCAAATAACTGTTAGATCACAGAACTGTGGC
Organism: Rhizophagus sp. LPA8_4_AMF; assembly: GCA_021464525.1. NCBI lineage: Eukaryota > Fungi > Glomeromycota > Glomeromycetes > Glomerales > Glomeraceae > Rhizophagus > Rhizophagus sp. LPA8_4_AMF. The sequence continues at coordinate 12,189 of JADRCO010000623.1, forward strand.
GATATAATGATTATAATACAAATACATCCTCAAGGTTTAAGTAAAGAACAAATTGACCAAGAAAAGAGTGCTCTTGCTGAATATTTCAAAATGTTTGCTAAAGAAGAAAATTTCGATCTAATGTCTCTGTTAGTACAAACATACAGTGGTGTAAGCAATGGTATGTCAGAAGATCCACTTGATTGCATATTTGGCACACCATTTATTCATGAAGAGATGATGAATTGTAAATTTCGAATTTCTCCCAGAGCATTTTTTCAAACAAACACTGCAGCAGCAGAATTGTTATATCAACAATGTGGAGATATCATTAAAGAAATATATGGGCCAAAAGATTTCTCGGAGTCACCAACATTGATAGATGTGTGCTGTGGAACAGGAACTATAGGAATTGCTCTATCAAAAAGTCTTGGAACTACAATTAAAGGGGTTGTTGGAATAGAGCTTTGTAAGGAGGCTGTAGAGGATGCTAAAATAAATGCCACTCTGAATGAGATAAATAATGCCGAATACATTCTTGGACCAGTTGAGAAGAATTTATTTGCATTACATAATTTCAGCAACAAGACTTCTGGAACTGCTGTAGCAATTGTAGATCCTCCACGTGCGGGAGTTCACAAGAATGTTATTAAAGCACTTCGTAAATGTCGTGCAATTGATCATTTTATTTATATTTCATGCGATCATAACGCAGCTATTCAGAATTTTGTAGACATTTGTCGTCCCATAAATAAGGATTTTCTTGGAGTACCATTTAAACCTGTTAAAGCTATTGGGGTGGATCTCTTTCCACATGCTAAACACGTAGAATTAATAATTGAGTTTCGTAGAAATAGCGAGGACTCTGAAAAAATAAAATCAGATCAATTAACAGATGTACCTAGTACATCACAATTAAAGGATGTGTCCAGTACATCCGTATCTCGAGATATCGAAACAAAAGAGTAATTTTCGGTTGGTTAACTTGTATATTTTATCATTATATATGCTGTATATATATATTATAATTATTTACCAAGAATTAATTATTTTATTTAATTAATACTAGTATTAATTATAATCTTATTAATTATTAATTTAACAATTAATTTTTATAAATCTTATACAGTAATTAATATAAAGATTTTATTCTATATTAAATTAACTAACAAAGGCGAAACAAATAAAATATAAATTATATTAAATATTAAAGAACTGTAATACCATCTGCAGTTAAACCATCAATTATACCTAGACCCCAATTCGTTATTATTCTAGCACATTGTTGTTTAACATGATTTGCTTTGGGTGTATTCCATTCGCCCATTGAATCTAATATTTTTGCGTAATGAATACATGCTTCTCGAAAGAATTTAGTATACATTCGATCTTTAATGGTTTTCTATAAAGGCAAAATAATGAATCACAAAAACTATATAAATAATAATCACGAATTCAATATACGAACCTCCCATTTCGATTCTATAGGTTTAAGAAGATATGAATGTCGATTATAATGATATTCTATTAAGAACGCCTCAGGAATTACCCATAATTCTGATCCACTTATATACATTTGGAGCAAGCATGCCGCTTTGCTGTTCTCAAAATTATCAAATCTTTCGGTACACCTAAAGAGATAAAATATCACCATTATTATTTAATAATTAAGTTATAAAAATGAATATTTTCTAAATTTACCATGGAAGATCTCTTCCTCGCCTTACAACAAAATTCGGTTGATAATGCATTTCGTAATCGGATACATTATATACCTTTTTTTTCAACCAATTTTCATAACTTGTTGGGCCTTTATTAAGCGACCAGCCATTATCTTTTAATCCCATATATTTCCGTTTAACTAATTTTGTTAATTCTTCAATTGAACGTGGAAAATCATGACTTGTATGACTTGTGGAAAGCTCAGTAAAAACAAATGTGGGTAAAACAAGAATATCATTTTGCAAAAGAATTTCTTTATGCTTTCTAAGTATTTTTCGTGTACGTTGTGTTGGCCATGTATCTTGATCCAAAAATAATACAAATTCTGAACGAGCAAAAAATCTTGCAATATTGAAATGAAAATTAGTAGGCCGAGGTAATATTGTAACATTATTGATAGATACTGGACCCGCTAAAAGATGAATATCGACATTTTGTTTAAGAATTGCATTTCTTTTATATAGATCGTTATAGATTGCGAGAACATTTACAATTCTCGGATCCTTGTCATCAAGTGTTTCCGTTGGCACATGAAGAACCGCTGACACAGGACCTATAAAATAAATCATTTAATTAATTTAAGAATAATTGTTAATTCTATTTACAATCGAAGATAATTACCTTGCCAAGCTTCGGCTAGTCTTATTAAGTCATCAAAACCTTGTTGAGATACAAAAGTAGTGACAGTTATGTCGTCTAATTGAGGTGTACGCTCTGCGCGATAATAATAAGGGTATAGACTATCGGTAAATAACTTTGAAGTTTTAGAATGCATTTTAGAAAATCTATGTAAGTTATTCATTTCGGATAACGGAGAAATTTGATTTGTGTCTATCGATTTAGAGAAAAGAGTTAGTTATTTTGATACTTGGATCACATCAATATTTTCAATCACTTTTAATGTTTAACTACTTACCATATGTTCTCGATATAGGATGTAAACTTTTAGATCCAAAATAAAATCCCCTAAATAAATGTGTGAAGGAGAAAATTGCAGAGAATGTGATAAAAAATATCACAATTATTCTGACGAGCCTTGTTGTTATTAGCCATGATAAAAATGTTTTCGGTGTAAGCCTTGGCGAGTTGGTTGAACTAAAAATTGGCAACATCGTTTTAATTTCAATAGGCTGGTCTAAAGCACTAAATAAACCGAAGCTTTTAAATAGCATTCATGATTTAACTTCTCCTGCGTCATCTGATTATTTGCCGAGTAAATGTTGTGGAACAAAATTCAAATTAACCTTACCAACTAAGAGTAAATTCGGAAAATTTCTCTGTAAATTCAAATTAATGATAATAAAAAGTGTGATTTAGAATTTACGTAGGCAACTTTCTTTTTGCTTGGAAAGCCACATTCTTTGTGAGCCAGTTTTTTTGTAGACTGTTCAACGATTTTCGAGTCTCTTAATTAAAAAAGCAATATATCTCCTTTTTTTAAAAAAACCTGTTCTTTCTTAATTAGATTTTTTAAATCATGTCTTCTTACAGAGTAAACGCGAGCTCCTCACGTACGATTTGCAGGTTTTTTGCAAACGGACATTGTAGAAATGGGCCAAATTGCCACTACTTGCACACACGAGAAGGAAACAGCCCACGCAATAGAAATAGCGATGGCGATGAACAAAACAGCTATAATATTGGAGGAAGTTCTTCTTCGACGTTACACAAGTCGAATTCTAATTCGAACTATCGTAGATCAAATAATAGTAATAATAATAGAGTTCCACCCGAAAGTTTACTTGTTTGCAAGTATTTCTTGGAAGATCGTTGTATGTTTGGAGATTCATGCTGGTACAAACATGAAAAATCTAATAACACTAAAGGAATTAATACCGTTGATAGTCATGAAAATGACTTAAAAAGTCAAAAAGACAAACAAAAAGCAAAGGAGGTTGTTGTCGAAGATGAGTATACGTGCGCTATTTGTTATGATACTCCTAAAACGTTTGGGTTGCTTATACATTGCGATCATATATTTTGTCGAGATTGTATACAAGTATGGCGTAAAACAAGCAACGTTTCAAGCCCTTTTCAAGATGTTGATACCACTAAAACATGTCCCGTATGTCGAAAAAATTCTCCATATGTTGTTCCATCTAATCGTTTTGCTAAAGCTGGGCCTCAAAAGGAGCAAATAATTTCAACATACAAGGAAAAAATATCTCTAATCCCTTGTAAATATTTTGAAGGGAGTGGAAAATGCCCTTTCGCTGATGAGTGTTTTTACCAGCATGCTAATCCCGATGGATCAAGATGTAAGTTAGGGCCTCCTAAAAAAAAAAAGCCAAGATCATTTATTAGATATTTTTCCGCTGACGGAGATTTAGATTTATCTGCTATCTCTGAAATTATTGATGGATTTCAGCTTAATATTGCTGATTGGGACGATGAAGAGGAAGGTTCTTGGGACGATGACGACGACGATGATGAAATCTATTTCCAACATCATGGTTCAACAGATTGGTCTTCAAATTCAAATGGGTGGAGTTGGGGGATTGAAACAAACAATGTAATAGAACACGATGAAGACTGCCCAGCGGATTGGCGCAACATTTATTGAACTCTGCAACCGTCAACAAATGTTTATTGTCTTGCTAAGATTATATAAACCGTATAAACCGGCAATATGCTGGTATAGTTTTATCTTTTTTTTCTTCTTTTCTTCTTATATAGTATAAATAAATTATCATGAATAAATTCTTTCTTTTCATTGTTAATAAAAATGGATATTTATTATATTTAATAATATTTTCTATATAAATTAAATTAATTCTCACTTATATAATGCATATAATAATTTTCATTGGTTGTTGACGCTTGATAATCATAATGACACGACTATTATCACACTCAAAATCGGGTGTTTGTTAGTTAAATATGACAGAGCAAGAAACAAAACAAACAAAACGAAAAAAGAGGCGAAGAAGGAGGAAAAGTTCTACAAATAATGTAAATGTTGAAGAGCCAGCCACAAAAAAACCAAGATTGAACTCACAAGAGGAGGATCCAGCCTCACAACTATGCACGAAAGCACAAGTGGAATTGACGTCGAATTCAAAAGGAATAATAAATGACACACGCGTATTAGAAATAAGCGGTCAAGAAAGCTTCCACTTAGGTTCACATTTTGATACGCAAACCGTTTCTGATAGGGTTAAGGAAACAACAGTATCCTCTTTATTATATACAAATGGAAACACGAGAAGTCATTCCGCTAAAAAATATACGATTACAGAAAAAGATTTAATCTATTTGGCTCAGATTAAGGAAAATAATATAAATGAAGATAAGCGTATGAGTGGTCGTCCTGTTATTACCTTTTCAATTTCTGATAACAATCTTACTCATTTGGAATTAATTCAAAGTAAAGAGAATGATGAAATCAATGAGTATTTCATAAGCAAAGAACAAATCGATAATTTAAAAGGAAACGGACAGGTTGAGAATTTCCGATCTGAGGATTCAGTTAATGAAATAATACCCGAGAATATTAAAACAGAAAATGACAGTTCCATCCAAATTGGAAATAATGAAGTAAATGAAGTAAATGGAGGAATTGAGAACCAAACTGGCTGTGTTGAGAATTTCGAAGAGCATGATCAAATTATACAAAATAGATATATTGAAAATTCCGATGAACATGAAGATTCTATAAATAATGGACATTTCGAAATTTCTGAAAAAGACAACAACTTACCTAAACAATTTCTCAGGCACACAAATTCAAAACATCTTCGACCCGGATTGGAAAAGTATAACCATTTATTCTTCTCTTTATGAGGTGAATTTTTAATCATTTCTTTCTCCATACTATTCTTTATAGATATTGGCATCAACGTTACTTATTTTTTTCATTATATGATGAAGGTATTATGATGGATGAAGGTATGAAAAATTCCAATAATTAATTTTTTAGTGAATTTGTGTAGAAATTAATACATAATTTATATGTATAGAGGGATGGTATTCAGTCACACCGGAATATTTAGCAGTATATATTGCCAAAAGATGCGCTTGTGATACAATAATTGATGCTATGTGCGGTGTAGGAGGGAATGCAATTCAATTTGCGAAGACATGTAAAAAAGGTAAGCTTAAATTTGTCGATGAAATAGATATATGTTTACTTCATTGTATTAAATTTTTAATTTGTGTGTAGTAATTGCAATTGATATAGACGAGACAAAGTTATATTGTGCTAAAAATAATGCCAGGATATATGGAGTAGAGGATAAGATAGAATTCATACTGGGAGATTTTTATAATTTAGTACCTCGCCTAAAGGTTTGTATCTTTTTTTATGTTATACTATTTTATGTATAAAAATTTAATCTCCTTATTTTCTTTTAATAGGCTGATGTGGTGTTTCTGAGTCCACCTTGGGGAGGTCCATCTTATCGTAGGTCAAAGGTTTATGATATTAAAACAATGATATCAGTAGACGGGTAAATAAACATATTAATTTTCCATTATAATTTTTGATAATTAATATTTAAAATTAAAATTATTTTAGAGAAAGATTGTTCCGAGAATCTAGTAAGATCACAAAAAACATTGTATATTACGTTCCCAAATCTATAAATTTCAATCAGGTAAGATAAAGTGATTAAAACATCTTGGTTTCTATTTAAAATTGTATTTATTAACTACATATATTATAAAAAGATGACAATGTTGTGCGACCCTGATAAAATTTGCGAATTTCAAAAAGTAATTGTTTGGGATAAAACTAAGTCGTATTTAGTATATTATGGAGACTTAGTAAGTAATTATTGCAGTGAGGTGATCAAACTTTCAAGATATTGGGTTAATGATACTTCTGCTGATTATAATCAATCTGAAGAAACTGAATATTAAGAATATAAATAAGGAATGAAAATGAATTATTACATCTGATTGATGCTTTATTAATAAAAACATATTGAAGACAGAATAAATCAGAAGTAGTTTAGTTAAGATTAAAAAGATTAGAAGGTTATAATTTTTAATATTAAAGAAATGTTACAGGTATGCTTTTAAATGACTTTGTTTTGACTCCTGTTAAATAAACAACTAACTTACATTTAATGTCTTATTTAAAATAGTAATGTCACATAATATATTAGTATTTCTGTTATATATAAAACAATAAATTTTGGATTAATTTTGGCAGAAAATTAAATTTTCCAATATACATTTATTTAAATATAAAATTAACTTTATCTCTTTCATTAATTTTCAAAAGTAAGCCATTTAGATTTTTTTCAAAATATTTTTAATGATAATTTTGCATTAAAATCATTAAAGATTATTAATTTAAAAGATGTTAAATATTTAATTTATTTTGGAAATACTTTAAAAAATATATATTTTTTCAATAATAAATGAAATAAATGGTTAAATAACTTATTTTCCATAATTTTAAACTATTTTTACTTTCTAATTATTAATACTAATTGAATAATAGTTTAATATTGTAATTTTATAAATCTTACAATATAAAATATTTTTATTTTTTTATTTTTTATTTTTAATAAAATAAAGTATTATTATATTTATAATTTTTTTTTTTTTTTAAGAGTCATACAAAACTTTATTTAAGAATTTATTCAAGAATTACAATATCACACAGATTCTAAAAAAGTATGCTTCCAATACCAGACCAATCTGGTCTTACACTGTTTCCCTAAAAAACCTGGTATTACCATTATAAAAACCATCATTCTCTATAAAATTAAGAGTTAAACTTCTCTATAATCTTTACAGGATTATCACTATAAGCAAAATGGTATCTTAATCTACCCAGCTGTATCTAACATTTACACATCATTTAGATTCTTAGGACTATTGACTATTGAATACCATCTACTTCATAATGTACTTACATTGTTGTAGCATAAAACTTAATACTGCATAGGATAGGTCTACTTATGATTACTCACAAATAAATTTACTTTAATCTACATAGAACCATCAGGCTAGACTAAAAAATATGTAAAAGAAACTAATAGTAATTATTTTTGACCAGATAATTGGTAATTAACATGTGTTAACCTAATTTAAAACAATTTATCCAAATACTATCACTCCCTTTTGTGAACTGATCTACAAATCCAAAAAAGTTAAGATATACCAAACTTTCTGATCAATAGATCTGCATTCCAATTAGGGTTGCAGATATTTCTTATGCCAAAGGTAGCAGCTACCTTACGGCATATGTTATGTCAAGATACAACATTTGCTATAACACGAGAAAATTTTTTTTTTCATATTAAACCCATTGGTAATATTAATCACTAAAGTTTCACCACAGTAATTGGCACAGTTAATTTTGGCTAAAATTACAATTTAGCCAGAGTTAAAGTCAAAATTACTACCTTACTACCTCTTACGTTAATATGGCAAAATATTTGAAAAGTAGTATCTCCTACTACATTAACGTATTAACGTATAAGGTAATTACCTTAAGAAGTGTTTGCAAGTAAGATTGCTTGCCGAAACTAGGGAGTTTTGGCAGAACAGTGTATGCAAAACTGCTAAAACTAGGTTTCGGCAAGCAACTAAAAATACCGAAATGCTAAAACTGCCAAAACTGCCAAAACTGCCAAAACTGTTTCAGCGTTTCAGTATAGTATATCATATGATATACTTATAGTTTCAGCATTTACTATATCTGCCATTATCTGCGGTTTGCAGATTTCTGATCTGTTTCGATATCAGGTCATATGATTCATCGAATGATCATTGATAATCTTTTTTTAAAAAATTTTTTTTTAGGTTGCCGGACGAATAATACGACTCAGACTTTGGAATGTAAGTTTAGAGATTTTTTTTAATTATATTCTTTAAGAAACGTTACTAAACGTTTCTTTCTTCTTTTTTAGGTTACCGGACGAATAATACGACCCAGACTTTGGAATGTAAGTGGGGATTTTTTTAATTATATTCTTTAAGAAACGTTACTAAATGTTTCTTTCTTTTTTTTTTAGGTTGCCGGACGAATAATATGACCCAGACTTTGGAATTTAGGTAAAAAGGTTTTTTTTTTAATTATATTATACTCTTTAAGAAACGTTACTAAACGTTTCTTTCTTCTTTTTTTTTAGGTTGCCGGACGAATAATATGACTTGGACTTTGAAATGTAAGTTTGAAGATTTTTTTAAGGGTATTACGTATCACATGATTTTTTCATATATATCGTATGGCAAATAACTATTTGTTTGTTTTTTATATACTACGTCATAAAAATGATACTAATAACCAATAAGATGTAAGATTGCCTATTCGCAAAAACATAGATTCCTATTCGCAACTCCATTTGAAGTTTTTCAAATTTTTTTTTTTAAAAAAGGAGTTTTTAAAGTCAGTAAATAAAGTTCAAAAGTGTGGCTTTCTAACCATATAAATTTTACCCCTTTATGTTAAATATTACGGAAATTTATATTGTACAGAAATTTGTGTTACTATGTTACAAAAGATTTGCCATGTCGTTCTATATGAAATTTCACGTAATACGTAATACCCTTAATTATATTCTTTAAGAAACATTACTAAATGTTTCTTTCTTCTTTTTTTAGGTTGTCAGACGAATAATATGACCTGAACTTTGGAATTTAGGTAAAAAGGGATTTTTTTAATTATATTATACTCTTTAAGAAACATTACTAAATGTTTCTTTCTTCTTTTTTTAGGTTACCAAACGAATAATACGATCCAGACTTTGGAATTTAGGTAAAAAGGATTTTTTTTTATTATATTATACTCTTTAAGAAACATTACTAAACGTTTCTTTCTTCTTTTTTTTAGGTTGCTGAACGAATAATACAACTCGAACTTTGGAATGTAAGTTTGGAAAAGTGGGGGAGAAATATTAAAGAAACGTTACTAACGTTTCTTTCTTTATTTTTTTTAGGTTGCTGGACTCCTTAGACGAACCAGATTTGGAATGTAAGTTTAAAGGGAGGATTTTTTTTAATATTAAAGAAACGTTACTAATGTTTCTTTCTTTATTTTTTTTAAGTCACCGGACTCCTTAGACGAACTGGACTTGGAATGTAAGTTTAAAGGAAGGGATTTTTTTTAATATTAAAGAAACGTTACTAATGTTTCTTTCTTTATTTTTCTTAGGTCACCGAACTTCTTAGATGAACCGGACTTGGAATGTAAGTTTAAAGGGGGAGGATTTTTTTGAATATTAAAGAAACAGTTTTAACATTTCTTTATTTATTTTTAGGTTGCAGTACTGTAACTTTTTACTAATAAAATAAAAATATTAACAATAAACTCTACTTTTTAAAACACTTTACAAATTCGAAATTACAATTTTATAATAATTTATTTATAAACCTGTTAATACATTTAAAACAATAAAAATTTAACTACATATAGATTAATTGGATTATTTGAAATTATTACAAAAAAATGGTAAAAAGATTAGAGTGGCGAAACTATGCCAAAACTCATATAAAATATTAGTATCAGTTATGCCAAAACTATGCCGAAACTTACTATAGAGGTTTCGCAAATTTTGGCAGTTTCGCAAGTTTTGGCAGTTTTGCGAGTTTTGGCAGTTTGGCAGTTTGGCAGTTTCGCAGTTTCACCACTATATAAGGGGTTTCACCTTTCGGCATTAGGCCAAATAGGTTTTGGCAGGCAACTTTATCTGCAACCCTAATTCCAATACCTTTCAGGTTCCTAAAAGAATTTAGAGAGTATAATCCAAAAATATTGGTAAAAAAAAATTTAAACCAAAAGGAAAATCATTAATACTCCCAAAAATCTGAAGGAAAACTAAGGAAAAAAGGTATAAAACAATAAATCTCTATATTTATATCTCTAAAACATCAACTATAACAAGAAAAAGACCTATTTTTCAAATAGTATTCATTAACTAATACTTCATAAAAAGACTTTTGCAATGCTTTCAAAAATATAATATGAACAGGAAAACCTATTATCAAAGGTATTTAAAAGCCAGTAGCCCAGAATGAAACTCTTCATAAATACAAAGAGAGCTCAAGTTTTACAGCTCTAAAAAATATCTTTGGCGAGAGCTACTACAAGTATATAGTTCTACCAAAATGAGAAATTAAAAATCCAAACAAGTCTTAAAAGATGTTCTTTAAAGTCAAAAATGTCTAAAAAGCTACTTATAAACACCTCAAGTATAGAAAAATGCAAGTTTTTCTTTAGCAATCTTTTGCTGGAAAAATAGTCAAATGATCAGTAAGTGAGAAATGTAGTTGATCTTAAAGGGTTCTTTTAAATTATTTGATATAAAAATATTTGCTAATATTATTTTTTTATTTTTTTATAGAAATACACCTTTGACATGATTCCTGAAGATAATATTAAAAGGAAGAATTCTTTTAAGTTTTTTGATGCAAAAATATTTGCTAATTTTATTTTACTATTTTTATTTAATTTTATTTCTTTTTAATTTAAGAATGTTTATTGTTTCTGTTTTAGAAAACAGCTTTGAGATGATTTGAAAATTAAACAGGTTGCCATATTTTAAAAAGGGGAGTTTATTAATTCTTTAGGAAACATATTATTAATTTCTTTTTTTATTCTTTTTAGAAAATGTTTTAGGATGATTTGGAAAGGTTGACATATCATAATATTATAAAAAAACAATTTTTTAAGAAATGGTTTGTAGTTTTATGTAAAATATATTATTTAATAAAAAGTTAATAAATATCATCAAATAAAAAATATAAAATTACAATGATTATATAAAGCTTAAGCTAGTTTGACTCAAGCCAGAATTTTTGTAATTTAGCTTGGTTTACTTTAGCTCAAACTAGAATTTTATAGTTTGGCTCATTGTAATTCAAACCAGTATTTTTTTTCTTGAGTTAAATCAAACCAGACTGTAACTTGGCTCAAGTTGGCTCATGCAGAGCTTTATTATTACACCCTTAAGAAGGGCCCAGAAAGCCTTTTAGTTGGACTTACCCTTCAAGGAAAAGGAAAATCTGGCCAAGGTAGCTATGAGTTAGTGGAGACACATCCAGCCTGATGACTAAGAACCACATTTTACTTGATATGCAGTGATATAATCCAAATCATATCCAGGATGGAAATTAATGATTTAGGTACCAATTTATTAAAATCCTTGTCTATAATGATCTCAATAGTATGACCAGGCATATTTATTACCAAATTAATGATTTATATCAAATTATACATCTTTAACTGAATTTTAGCTGAAGGATTTATATATATATATTCACATGCATGTAGATTGGATGATTTTCCTGATGTCATGATTCGATCTAAGTCATTATGATGGTTCAGATCGATTAGCTGGAGGCACTTTGCATGATATATATCATCACCCTGTCTCCCTGCCATTTCTTCCTGGCACTTTTATGGCGCTGAGTTGTTTCTCAAATCACAGGATTTTTGGCTAATCAGATTCCGTGTAGCATCTAACACATCACTTGATATTTCTTCATAAAACAGGCGGAGTCTAAAAAATATGGAAATTATCAAGTGGAGCAATGATCAATAATAAAGACATTTTGTCATCATCATTTGCCAAAGTCTGGAAGATTTGAATTGAGATTGGTCCACATATGTATAGAAATAAATAATGCTGTTCATAAGATTCACTGCCCTAAGAGTCTTAATAGTGAGTAGGTTCAAACCATCGGCCATTGGGTATGACATTCATGACATTCCATCATGAACCCTCAACATTCTCTTCACCATTATTCGCCCACTCAGTGAGAATCTGCCTTGGATTCGATAATGGACAAAATGAAATAAAAATCACATGCGTGTAATGCCGATCACTTTGCCAAAAAAACATTATGGGAAATCCCATTACATACATAAAATTAGTATAGGATTTAACACATGTGAAATATGTAATGTTATTATTTCATTTTAATATATCTAAAATAAAATGTTTACAATGATACAAGAAATTGTGAAATTATTGTCCATCCCCATTTGCTACTTTGGAATTTTTTTCTTTTTAGTTCTGCTAGGCGTATCTGACGTGATCATATCATTTGGATTGTGTTGAGGAGTAACCGAACCTATTTCTTCACGATCATCAATCAGCTTCTCTAATAAATCATTCACCAAGCCCTGCAAACCGAACATATTGTTTATTATTTAGCAACAAATAAAGATGTTTAAATCATAAATATTATATTTATTACAAACCCGGATATTCCATGCCCAACTTAAACAAACACGTAAATTACGATAAGTTGAAAATGTTAAAGGAAGATATAATGTTTTGAGATGATGAAGCCGATAAACATCACGTAATTCCATCAGATAAACGTAAACTTCTGACTTATATTGCTAAAAAGAAATCTATTATGACTTTTTTGTTGCCAAATTCTTTTTTATAGTTCAGACTATTATTATAATTACTTACTTGAAGTCCTATTGTGTACAAACATGATTTATCCTTCTTGTTATACTTCTCTCGAATATCATCAAGGATATCTTTCAAGAGCCGTGAAAGACTGAATTCATCAGATGCCAGTTTTGTGAGATCAACTTTGTGTGGACCACCACATGCCAGTAAACATAATATTTATAAGATTAGGTGGAGCACAGCAAATCTGTCAAATGGCCACGATCTACCTTTTCTTCTAAATAATTTTGTTATTATTACGTCTTTGCATAGAAGCTTGCACCGTAACTTCACCCCTATCATAATAACAAAGTAATCAAAAAATAATTATCTTTATAATAATAAAATTACGACTCAATGGTGATAACAAACCATGCTACTCGAAAACGTCCATCAAGTTCCAATGCACCTTGAAAAATATGGAACCAAGTAACCTCCCAAAAATTCCCCTTCATACTGTAACAAAGGATTTCGTTCAGTTTCAAATGCATTGAGACTACAAAAAAAATGAATACTATTAGGTATAAACTATTATAACATCTCAAAAAAAAAAGTATTTTAACTTAAAACCGGCCAACTGCCCACTCTATCCACCATATGATTTTCTTCCATTCATCAATCTCGTATGAGAATTCGTTTTTATACTCAGGAGCTTTAATGCTCTTTAATTTTTCCCATTGAACACGAGCTTGTTGAACATTTTTAATCTACAAAAATACATTTGAAGTGTTAATAATACCACAATAAAAGGATATACAGTACATTAAAATATGTATATATCATCAAATAATAATATACTTGTTTTCCAAATAAATATTCGAATATCACTTCTAACTCTTTATGATATTTTACTTTGACAATGTTAGGACGATCCACAATTAATTTGGACCAACATTCTGGTGAAATTCTTTTACAATTGTTGATTTAGAGGAAAGATCAAGAATGTAACCGTTTGCAGGACAAAATTGGCATATTGATGTAATTATATATAATGAATCAGAAGAAGAACTCACATTAAACTTACTCAAACTTTGATGTCGAAATTCTTCTTACAATATTCCTCCATAATAGAAATCAAGGATGATGAAATACCGCTTGAATCGGTTTGAATAATTATTGGATTAAACTTCTTACTAACATATTTGTTCTTGCGCTATTTTGGATGGAGACAGATCGTCGTCGCTCTCTTCTAATGTGTAAATCTATTATATAAATAATTTTTAAAGACTAGTCAGTTTCTCGTTTTGATAAGCATACCTATAACCAACTATTTACTAACCGTATCATGTCTACTACTTTCATCCTCCAATCCTTTATAATCCGGTACAATTCTCCCACTTCTGGTCCTACGTTGCTTTGCTTGTGATTATTCCCAATTTCGAAACTAGACGTGGAGGGCTCATCATCATCAACCTATATGTTTAGAAGGAAAGTGAATTCACCGAAACATCCTATTAACCATTATTATACAATGCATTGAGACAATCACAGCAATTCTTTATTTTCGCATTTGAACTTCTAGCTAAAAATTTTCGCTAGCATCGTCAAAAACTTTATATCAAGGACCTACCGAAATACCTTCTCCCTTTCCCAAGTCCATTTGATGAGATGTAGTACGTGCTCTATCATACCCGGGGCTACTAACATCTATTAGACCCCGCACCTTCAGTTTAAATATCATTATGCTTGACCTGTTCATACAACAAATAGTAGAAAAATTATTAAGAAATCCCGTGAACAAACCTTTATCATAGGATTATACTCTATACTGACCTTCTTTGAGGCAGATGCGTCAATTGATTTTTTATCCTGCAGATATAATGATAGTCATTAAAAAATGCTCACTATAAAATTCAAGACGACATTTTTATGCCAGAAGTTTATTATAATATTCTTATTCTAACCTTAGGTAATGATGGATTTTTTTTTCGCTTTTGTCCATTGACTGGATCAGCTGTAGAAACAGACTCAATTCGTACATTGGTGCAAGATGAAATTTGTATATAGTTTCCTGTATCGATATTTTTACTATTCATTTTCCGGCAAAGCATGCGTTTCACGTTTGCAATAGCCCGCTTATTCTGATAGTAAAAGGGAAAATAATATTAGTATTATGTTGAATGATTATTATAGAAACTGCGGATAACTAATTTGGAGCAATTAAAAGTTCTGGACAACTACAACTAAAAGTTCTACCCAACTAAAAGTTGCGGATAACTAACCTCCCGAGCTATTACTTGTACCTGTTCCTCTACAATTTTTAGTTATCCAAGGTTTTAGCTATCTGCGACTTTTAGTCATCCAAAACTTTAGCGCGTCAGTTGCCTTTTCGTAACTAAGCTGTTTATAATCACCTTCATGAATACATTCCCAATTTTGTTGGAAATGGAAAATCGACCATTGTTTCAACATCGTTTTCGTTAAAATATTCATGCCATACTTAAGTCATAGTCTACTGAAATGAAAAAAAAAATACAAAAATACTAACGTACCTTAAAAAAATCAAGCCAATATTATAATCGCAAGCCGACGCTTAACTGCGGATCTATAAATTAATGATCAGTTCGATACTGCGCCAGACGTAAATGCTATCAGCTATTGCCGGAAAATTTATTCGATATACTGCGCGGCATGTGCTGATTAGACACATGACAATGATCACGATGTGCGGAAAGAATCAAGAAAAGTAATATGTCTGCTTTACTTTTGAGCATCTATAGAGCCAGGAAAACTGATTAGCATCGTGATGGCGATTTTCTAGAATCAAGTCAAGAAATCAAACAAACTAACTTCACAGAATATACTTGTTTGATTGATTGTTGATATTGTTGAAGTTAATAGTGGTAAGTTTGAACATTTTTTTTGATTTCTTTTGCTTTACTTACATAAGGCAGATAAAAAGATTCACTAAATAAAGCCTCACCTTTTTATATGATTTGTAGTGGATTTAAAGATTGAATTTTAGAATAAATCTTTGAGAGAAATTACATTATTATGAAAACCAGATCAACAGATATTTCTTAAAATTATAATAGACACTGGGATCATATCTTTAAATTAACAAGGGTTTTTTATTTTTAATACATGCAAAAGCTTAAGTATATGCAGGAAGTTTTAAGAATAAATTATTTATTTCGGTGATCTATCCTAATGATACTGCACATTTATTAAGTTTCATCAAATATTAGCATTATAGTATACATATCCACAATGAATATTATATTTGCAAATATAAAGACTAAAGATTCACTTTATTAATAAAAAATAATTACAAATCAGAATCATTTGTTTTAGCAACCCTTCACTTTACCAATAATACATAACAAAATCTATACTAATTTACATGAATTTTATAGTCAACTCTTCTTTTTTGAAATATTCCAAAATCTGTTATTGTTTCATCACCAATTTTCAGGATATGTAATATCTATGTTAATATCATTATTATAGCTGATTATTTTTGCAATTATTTTAAATAAGATCATTTTAATGCTTACTAGAGGTAAAATTCACCACTAGTTCATTTAAATTTAATTTACCAAAAGGTGAATTTCACTTATATATACAGTCAACCTTCTTTATAATCATACCTGGATACCCCTTGGGATCAGCAAATAGAGTGATTATAAAGAGGTATGCTTATAGTGAGATTTTTTTTATATAGTCACACATATAGATAATTTTTATTTTGGTGTGATTATATATAAAAATTTATTTTATTATATAATTTTAAATAAAATATTAATATATTTATAAAATTTTTATTTTTAAGTTAATTATAATTTTATTTTTTACTTATATAAGCTAAAAAATAATTATATCATAACATGTAAATTTTTATTACCTTTTAAATGAATATTTAATTGTAATAATTGAATAAAAATTTTATAAAGTTTTATTATAGTTAAAATTATTGTTAAATTTCAAGAATAAATGCAAAAAAAAACTTAAATTTTCCTTCATCCCGCCCCTCCTTTCTTTCCATCCATCCCTTAGGAATTTTTGTCCTTTATATGCATTTTCAATTTACATAAAAATGCATATAAAAAACGCAATATCTAACTTTGAAAATTATGCGTTACTACTCCTATTTTATTATTACTATAAAAAT
>JADRCO010000624.1:0-29356 GCA_021464525.1 Rhizophagus sp. LPA8_4_AMF
AGCTGGACATGAAGGAAAACATGCTTGTGATAAAATAAGCCATTTATGTGGTAAATCATGTAGTCTTAATGACAAGCGTAATTGTCAAAAAGTTTGCTCAAAGGAAATTGGACATGATGACAATGAACATTTATGTCAATCAACAATCCATTACTGTGGAAAAAATTGCTCATTATTAACACATACTGTAAAAGGAGATTATTATTGTCCAAATAAATGCACTAAACCCTATGAAGAAGGACATGAGATACACCGTTGTGAAAATTCAAGTTGTCCGATTCAATGTCCAATTCCGAATTGCAAAAAGAAGTGTCAAAGTAATAACCATTTTCATTCTTTTTCAGACTTGCAGGTTGACCATTTTTGTGGGTGCGTATTATTATAATGGTTTTTTATTTATTTTTCTATTGGTTAATAAATATTTTAATTAAAGCAATGAGCATCAATGTCGTGAATTATGTGAAGATGATGGTATATGTCAAGTAGTGGCAGGACCTATAAAGCAAGTAACTTATAAGGGTTTAGCCAAAGAAACTTCTATTACATTTACAAAGGTATAACTTTAAAGCATGTAGAATTATTAGTTATTATTACTAAATACAAAAATATATTAACTTTTATATTTCTATTTAAATAGCATATTCAATTAAGTGAAAGATTAAAATGTATTAAAAAGATTCCTCCAAATGAATTTAAACATACGGGAAAACATACACATAAGGAAATTGGATTTCATTATTGTGAAGCACAATGTCAATTCTGTGAAAATTATGTGCGTATTTGCGAAATTTTATATTTAACATTTGATTATAATATTAATTGTTTTTATCTTATCTAAAATTAGTGTACATTACCATACGGACACAGTCAACTTCATGATACGAGACATGGAAATATGACTCGAACTGAATTCTCAGGAGAAGATAATGAATTTGAATATGCAGGGTATGATAAATTTTAATATTAAAGGAAAATATGAGATATGATCCTTTTTTTAATTATAATATTCTTCAATGATTAGCCATATATTGAAAGTTGGTGATCAAGGAGCATTTGTTCCTTGCAATTTGGCAAGTATTACATAAATTTCCTATTTATTTATATTTTCAATTATTTTTTCTTAAAAATGGTTTACCTTTTCTTTATACTAGCATTGTAGAGATTTAGGTAGACATCGTCACATTGATTATTGTCAAAATGAAGAAAATTGCAAATTGGGAAGTCAAGGGCAAGATATACAACATATTAATGGTAATCATCACACTTTTTTTAAACCACTTTTCAATTATTTGTTAATGATCTATAAATTTTAGAAAAAGTGCAACCTAACCCTGAAAGACCAAAAGATTTTATATCTCATAAAGTTTTCTGGGAGCGAACAGGCTTCAAAGGTGCATATTAAATTAATTTTAATGTTTCTAAACATTATAAATTTATAATGTGCTATTGACGGTTTATTTAATTACCATATTTCTTTATTGTAAACCGTAGATCCTTATACCGTTCGAGAACAACAAGAATTTGCAAAATGTGATCATGAGTGTTCCGATGAAAAGCATCGTAAAACTCAAGTATCAAGTGCCCCACCTCCAACTAAGTCATTTTGCGAATTACAAATTTTTCATGCTCCACTCAATCCAAGTTCAAACCCTCCAAACGATTATGGGTATATAACTTCAGATGGACATCATTTTGGTTGTGAAAATCCAAGTACACGTGAGACTGCTTTTCATATTATTTTTGTATTGGATCGTTCGAGTTCTATGAGCAGTAATGACAGAAAACCGATTCCAAACCTTCCAATTTACAATGATTTAATACAAAATCATAATAATAGGATTGGTGCAGCTTATCAAGCGGTAATATTAAATAATATATGATTTGTAAAGTTTTTCTTAGTTTTAAACAAGTAAATTTCTTAATACAGGTATATCAATTTATGGAATCACGTATAAATTCTGTAAAAGCAAATCACAATCAAGTATCATCAGCAACGCGCGATAGTATTTCGTTAATCTTATTTGACCATGAGGTTTTTAATTATATACACGTACCAATATTCGAATTTGAATTCATATTTATATTAGTTACCAAAATAAATTAATAAATTACAGGTTATTGCTCCATTTGAAAATCGAGATTTGTCAGATCCGAAAGAATTGTTAAATTCAATTCTCCAGCACCGAGCTCGTGGTAGAACAGATTTCAGTCTTGCTATTCAAAAAGCTGGATTTTTGATCAGTTCTCATTTTGACTATGCAAAGTATGTTCTTTTTAATAGGTTAAGAAATTATAATCATTTAGTATTGTATCTTAATTTATTGTCGTTTAGAGTAAATGTCATTATCTTCGTGTCCAGTGGAGAATGTGGTGTTCCAACGACTCAGCTTCACCATATTTGTAAACAAAATCAAGCAAAGGGGTAACTATCCTTAGACTTTATATTTTTTTTAGATAATTTCCTTTTTTAATTTTGGTTTCATCTATTTAGATCTCCGTTATACCTTTATACGGTATTATTCAGTAGTGATGCACGTAGCCATTCTTTAGAAGAAATGGCAAAGATTGCACAATCTTATCATCCACAGAATTCATCATCTAGGGCTCTACGATGTCAATTTACTCGTACTATTGATGAAATTAATTTAGTGAATCACTTCACCAATGTGGCTGAAAGCTTAAGAAAACATAAACCGGCTTTGTTAAAGAAGAGGTAGAGAAGAGTCTTGTTTGTAAACATATTCAAGCAAATTTTTCTAGAATGATTCAGATAATTTCTTGATAGAATACATACAGTATTCCATGTTTTTATACTCTTTTGATTCTTTAGAAATTTATAAAACTCGCGCTTCATATTATGATTGTTACAATGTAGAATATTTTTCAAAAACATTTTCTTCTTTGAAATTTTGAAATCTTTCGTACGAAATTACGTGGCTATTTCACGAATTATTGTTACTTTTATTACTTTGAAGAATTAAAATAAATATTTAAA
Source organism: Rhizophagus sp. LPA8_4_AMF (assembly GCA_021464525.1). NCBI lineage: Eukaryota > Fungi > Glomeromycota > Glomeromycetes > Glomerales > Glomeraceae > Rhizophagus > Rhizophagus sp. LPA8_4_AMF. The sequence goes on from JADRCO010000624.1 coordinate 2,996, forward strand.
TTTTTAAATTTATTAAATTCAAGAAATTTCCAGTAAATTTTTTTAAACTCGTCATAATCTTTACTGAAACGCAAAAATTTGTTTTAAATTCAGTATATTCAGTAGACTTATTTTGCTTCATTATTAAACTCTATAATTTCGGTAGGGTAACTTGTATATTGAATTTTTATGTTCTATAAACTGTAAATGAATTTCATATTATTATAATCGTTGGGGAGATTATATCATTGACTGATAAAGTTTTTCCTTTTTTAAGCAACGTATGCAATTTTTGAGGTAATTTTTTCCAAAATTGATTAGTTTATTCAGTGTGGACAAAAATTGAAAAATTTTGATTTGTTTTTTGAATTTTTTTTTTATACCCTCTTTTGTTATTTTACTGTCAGTTTTTTCTTACAAATTAACAAATCTCATTCATTCAAAGATATAAAAAGTTCATTCATTCATTCAAAAAAATTTTATTTGCCGCTTTTTCATTCTTAAAAAATTATTAAAAAATTTGTTAATTGAACGTTGTTGCACTTATTTTTAAATATTATAAAAATATTGCAATTATTTTAATTATTTTATTTATGTTTTTATGAATAAACATTATAAAAATAAAATATAATTTTCAATATTTATTTTCATTAAGTAAAGCTAATAAATTAAAATTAATATTCACATTGATAGAAAGGAATAAAACATTCCTTCTAAGCAAAAAAGGATCTAAAAGAAAATCTGCTACCACCAGTTCCAATGATCGTAATACTCAATATTTCGTGGTTTTTAAACTTTTTCTTCATTTAAATCTAATAATTTAACTTTAGTTATTTAACAAAATAGACCGTCTCCATTCACTTATTGAGTTTCCGGTTAACATAGCATTATAGAATCTGATAAAGTACAATTCTGCGAAAAATCAAAAAGTTTATCGCTTTTCAGTTCTAATGGTATATTCATCATTTCATCCATCTTATGCGTTTGTAGTACCAACTAAAATTGCCAGAAAATCATGGTTTTATTGCAATAAATACTGTACAAATGAACAAACGATACATAATTCAAGTGCTCCTATTCCTAATAATATTTCAAATGAGGCTGGCGCACGCAATATAGTTTCACTGATCAGTGATAGATTATTAACAATATGAAATTTTCTTTTATACAAAATTATAAAAAAATATTAATACTAGAAGACTATAATTTTATTCTAGACAAAAGGAATTCTAGAAGTTTGTTTATTTTCTGGGATCAGATGGATTTGTGTAAAATGCTTTTGCTTAGTAAAAATGAACTTCTAGAAAAGAATAAAAAAAATCTGAAGAACAATAATTATAATGTCCAGTCAAAAATGAAGAGAGAGATACAAATAAGTAACAGTGTATAAAATGTATAATCAGGAATATATTTCAAAGACTTATTACCTAAAAGTTAGAATATTGTACAAATGCATTTATCAGGAACTGTCCCTGAAATGCTAGCAGAATATCTGACTAAAATATTAACTAGTAAGGTTTAAATTGGTTAAAAATAAAGGAATCATGATAGTATAAAAAATAAGAAATTTGGTAAATTTCCATATAGGCGAGGATGATAAGAAATTAGTGGCTGTTTGTTATGAAAGTAAAAAGGTTATAACATTATTTTGACCAAAGGTTCATTAAATTTGTTTTTTCTTTTGGAGAGTAATAAACCATTCAAAAAAGTACATAATGAAGAATTTGGAACATTAGTTTTTTAGATTTTTTTTTGTCAATTATTATTGCAAATTAAATATTTATTAAATTAATAGAGTAATCGATATATGATATTGTATAGGTCGGTCATAACCGGTCAAGAACCTTTGACTGACCGACCATTCTGACCGACCGCTATGGCTGACCATTTGACCGACCCTTATCAAAATAATTAAAAAAAAGTTGTGAAACTGTTTTTACTATAATATTTCATAAAAAGAAACATTTTTGCAAACGTTTTTAATCGGTTTAACAAAAAAATGTTGCGAAAATGTTTTTTATTAATAATTTCATAAAAAAAAATGTTTTCGCACTTTTTTTAATAAAAAAGTTGCAGATGGTTAGTTAAAGGATTAGTCAGACTGGTCAGTCAAATGGTCGGTCAAAAGTCTTTGACTGACCAGTATCGGTCATGGTCATAACCGTTCATAACTGGTTAATGATCATGACCGTTTCAACCTATACTTACAAATTAGGATATATTATGATTTTTTTGGCTAATCAGAGAAACTCTATGAAAAAAAAAGATGGTCTGACCTCTCTTTTTTATTCATTGGAATGGTAACTCACTGATCTGCAATTTACTAATTAAAATTTCGTTTTCTATTCATTGAGTTAGGTGCTTGAGAACGCCCTAAGTCATCTATTACTTATCATATATATGATGATAAATCAATTAAGTATACAATTGTCTCATACTTTCAGAAGTTTGTAATACTTATGATTATACTTTTCAATTTAACTATGCTATTAAAAAGAACATGACTTTCCTAACATTCTTTTACATGATCCTATAATAAATAAGCTCCTTTATTTTATATTTTTTTTAATTTCTTCTACTAGTGTGGCCATCTCATTTTCTTTGGATTCTAGCACTTCAGCATATTTCTTTTGGTATTTCATTGTACACCATGTATTCGTTTTCACTTCCATAATATTTAATGGAAAGAAATAGTAAAGCAAATCTGAGGTTAAGTAGCACCAAAGATATTCCATATATTCCTATACTACTATGGTATTGTTTCTGAACAATTTTCCCAACAATGCCCACAAGATTTTTCACTGATCAGTGCTATTTGATTGTATTTGAAAAATGAATGAAATCCTTTAATAATAATGTATTGGTATTACCTTGTATCTGCTACTAATTCATTGTTTTTTTGTATCATCTTTCTTGTTATATAATAAATACAATTATTGATTAATAAAAAAATTAAAATAAATAATAAGTTGTATGTATATTTTTAATAGTACACTAACTACAGTAAATAAATTTTCTGTGTAAATATTTCAATGCTAGGATTTAAATAATTCTGATTATTTTCAGTTGTTCAATCCATTCCAGCTTTCTGATTTTTAAACCAATGCATATGATACTTAAATATGAAGGATTTTATACACTGTAAATAGATATAATTTGCATAAGTTAATGTTAAATCAGAAAGTCATGAAAAGAAAAATGAAAAATATAAAACTTACTGTAATATATATAAATTTTCAGAACTATATACTACTTATTAATATTCTTATCAGAAAGTAATAATCATATACTATCAGCTATTACTTGGACTGTTTTTATTGGAATATTTTTTTGTTTTTAAAAATTTTCTGCTTTTCCAAATACTTAAATTCAATAGTATTTGGATTTATCTTATAGTTGCTATTTAATATATATCTTATCATATTTACAACTATCTTTATTTTTTTCATTCAGTATCAGACTATCAGTAAATATGATTGTGTTTTGATGGATGACATTAATATACTATTAGAAGATGGCTGTACATCATTGTGATCAATTTTCTAAGTTTTAGGATAAAGACTCTTCAGATATCATGAAGATGTTGTGTTAAGTATTTCAGACACTTTAATAACTTGTTTTTCCACTGATATATTTAGAGGCTCTTGAGTGAATTTTGAACTGTTTTACGTCTATTAAGGTAGAAATAAGTGGGAGAAGATTTTCATAAGGATTCAATACTTATAAATTGGTAAGTTAATAGTTCAAATGAATATTTTTGGTTAGATTAATTAGCCACTTTTAATAAAGTTTTATTTAAAATAAATTTTTTACATAAATCTATCAATATAAGTTATATAACTAATAAAAAAATGTTTGTGAAACTGTTATGTTTGTAATTTAACTGGATCAACCGATTAAATTAATTGATTAATTAATCAATTAAATTGTTCGGTTAGATTATTTGATTAACCGATTTTTGAGGTACCTTAATCAGTTAACTGACTTAATCTATTAATTAATCGATTAACCTTAATCGATTCCAACCTCTACATCAAACATTAGCCAATGCGATTTTAGAAAATAATGTTAGTGAAAATATTGAAAATATTAATTGTGAAATTGGGCATTATATAGTATCTCTTATATCAGAAGGTGATGGTTACTTGTTAAGAGTGAGAAAAACGACTCTTCTTTTAACATATTATTGTAACTGCTGGGCTGATCTTGAAAAACAATCAACAAACATTCATTGTTAGATAAACAAAGAGATACTCCTGCTTAGTTAAAACGGTACCATCGTAAAAGATCAATAAACATTGAAATTTTATCATGTTTGAACTATAATAACATTATTATTCTCACAAAATATTAAGCCAAATGTCATTTATGGTTAAAAAATATTTAGCCAAATTTTAAATTATCGAAAAAGATGAATGATAATATTAGAGCACTAAAAAATCGCCAAACTACGCCAAGAACTTGAAGTTATTTGAACCATAATACAATGTATCATGTTCAACTTAATAGTATTTGTAAAGTATCAAAATAATTAAGAACAAAACTACATTAAGAAGTCAACAATTGAATATAATACCTTAATAGTTTATTACAATAAATGACAAAATTACAAATGTATATAATAAGTTGCTTTAACATTTGTTTTGCCAATTAAAAAATATGTTCATCATTCAAATTATTTCGCGATCAAAATATAATTACCGAAAATAATCATCCGGATCATGTGCGTTGGCAACAAATCCGGCTACCATTTTTTACATGGTGTCGTTATTTTTAAATATATCGTATATGATTAACTAGATCTGTTTCGTAGTGACAGACTAATTTAATTGCTCAACAATAATATAGGAAATATTATATTAGCAGATATCATATGTATATTTAGGCCTTAGAATGATGTTGAAAAAGATATTAATTCAGTTTTTTTTTGTAAAAATAGCTTTTATAAGAAAATCATAAACTATAAATAAACTAAAAAATTCCGATGTGTAACTTTTGTTTGCATTATAAGGATAATAAATAGAACTGAAATTAGTTAACAGAAATAAAATCAATAATAGAAAAAACCAAAAGTTAACAAATTTAAATCGTCTTTGTATAAAAATACATATTTGTTATTTTTTTCTTTTAAATCACTATACATTATATGTTATAAAATTTAATGATCTAAAACATATTTTATATTTAATTTTGGAAAATACAAATTAGAATATTTATAATTAAGACGCCATTTTAAATAATTATAAAGAATTCTTTTTGTAACTTTATATCACTCTTTAGTGTCCATTTTAAAATATAGATAGATAATTAAAAACTCTTTTACTTTTTTCACGCATATTGTTAATATCTTTTATCTTATTAATGACTGATAATGTGGACATACTTATTATTTTTGTTTATTTTTTAATACTTTGTATATTACTTTTATATTGTAATTTATTTGTTTATTATTACTTACTAAATTTACGTTATTCTTTGTCTGTAAGTTTCTTACTATTTTAAATAGAATATAGTATCAATGATATGTTTGACATAATTATTTTAATTTAATTATTTAATTTACAGACGCAATTCATACAACTATAATATACAATAAGGACAAAATTTAAGTACAAATAAATCAATAAAATAAGTGTAATAGCAAAACAAAGAAATCATCACTAAAATTAATGTTTTTGTAAATGCTTTACATATTGTAATACAAAAGAAAATGTGTTATCCTAAGTCTAATAATAACGTTGAAATCGGATTACTTGATATTGAAAAATATATAAATATAAGCAAAATAAAATAAAACACTAACTAATTAGCTAATTATTTATAGCAAATATAATATGTAAAGATCTTTATTATAATTTAAATTATAAAAGTATGATAAAGGAATCTATGTTTTTAATTTTAATAACAAAAAAAAACAAGACTTATAAATGAAATCAGAGAAAGCGAATAAAATAAAAGACTTGCTTGTATTGCGGCATTACATTTTTCATTACATTCCTTATTACATATCTCATAACACTAAATGATTGAGACTTGATATTAGTGCCCGTTAAGTTTTCGGATTGATCCGCTTTTAATCGTTTATTTCAAGGCGATAAATAGCGATTCCTTTTTTAATTCCTGGTTGCATATTAATTATAATTTCAGATTTATGTTCGCCAGGTGGCAAAGATACTTTTTTATTCATTTTATAAATTTCATGCATATTGCTTAGCAATAATGAATTTTCAATTGCGAATTTATATATATATATATATATATATATTTTTAAAAAAAAATCGATGATTAAATCCACAATGTCAAAAAAGATTTAAAATATGAATTTATCAGGCGTAACTAGTACCTCTTTTATTTTATTATTATTAGCCGATTTTTTGCACTCAAGTTACCGTCCATAGTTTCGTTTTAAGTCTCTTATGATCGAGATGCTTTAATACTATTTAGTATCTTTGTAAAAGGATAATTTTTCTACATATTGGAATTATTTTGACAGAATCTTTTTAATCTATTATTTTTCAATTCTCTCACACCATTGTGATAGAAACAGTAATTCTTATAATATGAATGGATCAATTTTTCTAAGATAAAAAAAGGTTTATTCCTAATATTGCAATTGAATCTCTCCACTTATAAATAAGAACGCAAGAATAAAAGTAATGATTCTCGTAGATTGAGAGACAGTGATACATTTAACAATTTTAGCAGTCATTCACGTGATAACAAATTCTTTGCATAGAAAGATCGACATGGTGATTTTATTTCGGCTTTACGTCCGTATTAAGTAAATAAAATAAAAATCACTGCAGTGTTACTGTATCGAAGTTTAAACCGGTTATTAAACCTGTAAATAGTTAAAATTGGATTAACAGGTCCGTTTATAAATTAAAATTATTTTTTTTTCTGGACCACAATTTGATAAAATCATGAATATGGATTCAAATGCTCAAATTAGATATGGTAATGACTTATCTGAATATATTCCCCGATTATATCGTTTGTTAGACTTATGCAAAGATGATTGTTTAAATCACCTTGGTAAATTTTCTTAATTTTATTTATAATATTGAATTTGAAAAAATATTATATTAAATGTCATTAAATGTCCCATATTGTTTTTTTTTTTAGCGGATAAAATTATTATTTCTAAAGATTCTTTAAAGAAACTATGTAACGATATTGCCCCATTAAGTTTCAAATCTATTTCTGAAATTGATTATACGAAATTGAACTCAACTTCATTTCGTCTCATTGGTTGTTATGGAAATCATATTTTAATCGCAAAACTTTTATTGAATGGAGATATAATTAATCAACAATTGTGAGTACTTTATTTTTGTGTTTATGTCTATATGATAAGTAATTAATACATTTTTTTTTTAGATATGATTTGCTTACTGCTTCTGTATCAATGGACAATACAAACGCTCCTTCATTGCGTCCAGGAATTTACTTATTGATAGTGAATACTGATTTAGGTTTAGTCATTCATTGGCCTGAGATTGGATGTTATGGAGAAAATGCTTCTTCCAAACTTAAAAAGAATATGATTAACTTACATAGGTATTGTTCCGTTCAAAAAAATATTTTTTGTTATGAAAAAAAAAATTTAATTTAAATAATTTTCATGAAAAATCTAATTGATTTTTTACATCATTATTATAAATAGATATTTGACAAAGCTTACCGATCATCAGCTTTGTTTTATGAGCGATAAAGACTTGGAAAGTTTTGATTGGAATCATCTCAACTCGGACGATGATGATGACATATGTTATGAATTTGAGGTTAAAAAGAGTCAGGAAGAACAGGAAGACTTCAAAATATATCCGGGCTTTGAGGTTTTGATTTAAACTAATTACATTCAATAATGGAAATAATTTTTTTTTGTAAAATAACTAATTTATGAATCATCATATTAAGGTGAATTTATTTGATAAAATCAAAACCGAGATAAATAATAATATTCAAGATGATATACCTTTATATCCAATTGGTAATAAATTTATGTTAAAAAAAAAAGTGATGATAGCTTCTTTAAAATTAAAATTTTTTTTATTTAATCTATTATATTTAGTTGTAGAATCGGTTACAAACCAATCGTTTGTTACTCGACAATTGATAAAGACAGCTTCTCAATTACGCTCAACTGCTCCAACCTTTACTGCGTTTGAATTTCAACGAGAATTACAGACAAGATTAAAAGGACGAAAGTTACATATTAATCGTGAAACAATGAACATGAAATCATTAGAGATTTTAATTAAGCATGGATTAAAGATGGAAGATGAGCTTTTAAGCCCATTGCGTAATTCAATAGCAGTTACGAAGATGAAATATGATAAAAAGAAGGACCAAGAAAAAGACGAAACAAATAAAGATATTGAAATCATTTCAAATTTGGCATGGAAAAAATTACGCGATAGTTATAGGTATTTGTTGTTTTTACCATTTCTAATTTATTGAAGTATTAATTTGTATTAACTTAATTTTTTATAGACCTTTTGAAGATTTTATTGATCCAGGACCTTCCGAACATGAAAATATTAGCAATGAAGGTAAATATATCTAAGGTCTTGATTTCCCTAAACTAATTTATTAATCAATTCCGAATTTAGATTTAGAAAGAATCCGTAGAAAATATCCTGATATGGAAGCACAAATTGATAAAAAAATTGTAATTAATTCCAAAGCTTGGGTTAAACTAAAGAAAAGATATGCACTCACTTCGATGATTGTTATTGATATATTTAAAATGACTAAAAAGGCTGGGAAAAGCAATGAAGAAGTTGCAGAATCTACAATACAAATTTTTTATAATATGTTTACGGATGATGAAACTGATCCACATGAATTAGTAAAAAAACATACCGAGAAACCACGATCATCGGAAGTTTCTTCAGGGATCTCTAATTTATTTTCAGCTTTTTGGGACGCAACTTTTTCTAGGTCAATCATTAATCGTGCAGATGAGGAGTCGACTAAAATATCCAAAACCATGTCGGATAAAAAATTTATACAAGACCTTGCCAATTCACCATTTTTTGGAAATTTTAATGATACCAAACAAAAAATTCTGAATACTTTCTTTGAAGAATACCAAAATTGGAGAAAGAACACTTTTCCTCTTAACATTAAGGAAATTTTGCCAAGAGTTTCTTTCAATAAACAATTATCAGAAAGATTAACCAAAGAATTTGAACAAGAGAAACAAGAAATTGAGGATTACGAATTTGAAAGAATTTGTAATGTCATAGAAGAAAAATATCGGGATGGGTAAGTCATAATTTAATAGTTGCTAAATTGTCATTGCCTTTATATTACTTCATAAAAAATTACGTAATATAGATCTATGCAACTAAATATACGAAATATATCAGGTAATAATTTATCAACTAAAATATTTATTAAGTACTGTGTATTTATATTTGTTTATTTTCATTTTTATTACTATTAGCTTCTGATAGTTTGTTTTCAAGCGGATATCGCTTCTATCATGAAATTGAAACAACTCAGCCAAATCAACTACAGATAACAATTTATGAAACATCGTTAGAAAAGGCGGATATCCTTCAACTTCAAGAAGATGAATTACATGTTCCAAACCCAACTTTACCTTCTCATTATAATCGTGGACAATATGGTACATCATTTCATTTTGATCCTCAAGTTTATGACTTTAGGTAAGAAGATTATTACCTTAATTTTAGTTTTAATATATAAGTTATAAAGGAAAGATCTAATTAGGTATTTGTTATAGGAGAATATCACAATTTAATAATCATAAATTCTTTCTTGTTCTATGGAACAAAAAAACATCAAAAACTGAAATATTCTTTGATACTGCTAAGAAATTAGCAAAAAATTTCCAACAATCTCATTCAAATAGGCTATTTAAGTTATTAAATACGGATGAAAATTATTTTATTGCAGTAAATGCACCCAAAGAATTAATTGCTATATTTGACACAAGGAGGGTGGTGGTAAGTTTTGAAGTTTTACGGTTTTATAATTCTTGATCTCATGAAATTAATTTCTGTTTACATCTTTTTAAATTAGTTAAACATTTTTTCTTTCAATGATGGTCAAGCAAATTTATACTCGCGAAATTCAAACATCCAGTTATTACAATGGTATAGTGATACGGTTCCGGATATTCAATATTTCTTGTTTATTCAGGACACCGAAGATTTGTGTTTCGTTGAAAAAGGTGGTCGTACACGTATATTCAACCTTATAAGTCAGCAATTTCGACCAGCAGTTTGTAATCTTCCACCAAATACAGCAAATGTTTTAAGTTCTCCGGATGGTTCTTGCATTGTAGCGTTTGTGAAAGAAAAAATAGAAGTCGAAAACTCTACTGACGACGAAAATGAAAACGATGAGGAAGACAATTTAACCAATGATGAACAGAATTCTACTAATAAAGAAGGCAATCTTAAGGAGATATGCCGTGCATATGTTTATTTTTGTACAAACTTTGGAGATTCAGTTAGTAAAGGTTTGTGATTAAATTTTAATATTTACTTACATAATGCTTTGGAATTATTAGATATTAAATTATTTCTATTCTTATGTTCATAGTTATCGATTTACCACCAACTATTCAATCCTTAGAATACTTACAATTCACTTGTATAAATAAACTGCAAACCCACTTGATGTCATTGGATTTGAAAAATGGATGTTTTAATTCGACAATAGTAAAAATTACTAATGAAAAGGTTCAATATCATTTCCAAGAACAATCAAAGGATATCAAACCTGTAATAAAGCCAAATATTCTTTTTGATGCTTATGGATTAATGTTTGAGAAATATCCAATCGAAAATTATATCAATCCCGAACAAAGTTCCCCTCTTAGTTTAAAAATAGTTATTGATATTGATGAAAATAATGAAATTGAAAAATATGGCAAGAAATTTGAAGAATATATTACCAATATATTTGAGAATTTAAAGCATTCTACGAAGAAACCCGCAGAAATACTAAAGAAATTTTCTATATCAGTCATTGCTTTTCAAGAACTTGATATTGAAAACACGAATTATCAAAAGAAGCTTTCATCACAATATAAATTAGGAGAATGGATTATTCAACTTTGCTGCCTAATTCCTATACAAATAGCAAAAATGAGAAACAATTTATTCCAACCACTTAAAGATGAATTGTTATTAAATGAATCTGATCAGTTTAAGCTTGATAATGATCATAGTTACAGTCTTCATTTGGATGGTATAGTTAAAAACATTTCTTTCGGATGGTATGAAGGAGTTTTCAAGTATTTTGGTAATAAAAAAATAAAAATTGTTTCAAGCATGGGTGAACAATCATGCGGAAAATCATTTATGTTAAATCATCTTATTGGAACTACATTTGACGCATCAGCAATGGTATATATATCTTGTTTTTAGATAATAATGATTTTTGTCTTAATCAATATTAAGAAATTAATTTTAATTTTTGTTAGAATTGCACTGAAGGTGTATGGATGTCATTAGGTAAAGCATAAACAATATTTTTCATTTTAATTAATATAAATTAACTGATTCATTAAAAATAGTAAATACAAAGGAATATATATATGTTGCATTTTACTTTGAAAGTTTAAAATCTTATAAAAGAACTCCACAAGAAGGTAGTTGCTTATGTTTTTTTAGTATTATTCAATTTGTATAATTATTAATAAGAATATTTATGATCTATTGTCAGAGTTGTTTTTGATACTTTTTAATACACTTGTATCAAATCTTATTCTCTTTAAAGTTGAAGTAATTACTTTTAGTAATTTATTATTTTTTATTGCCAGATTATTATCATGTTTATTTAACATAAATCAATAAATTCAAAATAGAATCAATCTGATGTAAAAATAGATTTATTGTCAATGATGCAAAGATTTCAAGATGGAGTTGTTTTATTTGAATCAGATTCAAAAATACCTCAGGTAAAAAGATACATATATTTTATATTTATTTTTATAGAATTTTCCTAAATAAACAATTTTTTAGGCAAACCTTTGTATTATTATAAAAGATGTTCCTAAAGTTAAAAGGGAATATATGGTCAAAGAATTAAAATCAAAATTCTCCCAATTGGTCTCAAAGGTACAGCATAAAGTGTTATATAAATGTTTTACAATGCTTAGTTGTTTAAATTATTATTCTTGTATTTTCTAACATTTTAGGAGGGTGAAGATAACTTTATTTTAAAGATGTATAAAGGAGGATTAGATTTTATTCCTTGGCCAATTTTTAACAATGATGCATGGTTTAAGGCCTTATCAATTGTTAATAAAAAGTTAGAAAAGCAAGAAGTAAAATATAAAAATGCTATAACTTTCTTACAGAATGTAAAAGTAATTATGGCTAAATTAAAGGTTTGTAAACGTTGTCTAATGAAGAAATTTGAATATTTTAATTAAAATAAATAATAATTTTTATGTTATAAACTTAGATATGTGACTGGGGTTCATTAAATGAAAGCCTTATACAAATTCGTATTGCAACATTAAAAAGTTTACTCCCAATTGCAATTTCTTATGGTTTAGAACAAAAAGATTCTGTTACTAAACAACTTTCGGTAAAAAAAATTACTTCCAATTTATATTTGAAAAATGTAAATTTTTATGAATCTTTTTTAAGCAAAAAATTTTATTTATTCAATAGGATCAGGATACTGGAAAAACAATTGAAGATCCAACAGTTAACTTAACTGATATTTTAAACGATGTTGAATCTATTGAATTATTACCAGATGCCAATATTCATTTATATGATGAAAATGAATCTTTTGCTCAACTTTCTGAAGATTTAAGAGACCATTTTGAAGAGATAGTGCAATCACGAGAAGAAATGTCCGATGAAAACAAGTGGTTTGAAAATTATGCTAAATTCTTGAATTATATTGTTGAGCGTCGTATATCGCGTGTTCAAAAATGGTATGCACAAAATATTGCTAAATTGCCACAAGATAATAGTAATGTCATCAATGGTAAATACGAGATGGAACAAGAACTTGATAAATTAACTCTATTATGGACCTTATGTGGATTAATATGCCACCAATGTCATTTAAAATGTATAAAAAATTTCAACCATGAAGAAGATCATGATTGTTTAACAAATCATAAATGTAACTTTTCATGCCATTTTATCGAAGCTCACAACAAAAAATTAATTCAGAAATGTAATTATAAATCTGGGCATGAAGGCAAACACATGTGTAAAAGAATAAAGCATTTATGTAATGAGCCATGTAATCTTATTGATAAGCGCAATTGTCAAAAAGTTTGTTCAAAAGAAATAGGACATCCTGATGATGAACATTTATGTCAATCAACACGTCATTATTGTGAGGAAAATTGTTCATTATCAACACGTACCGTAAATGGAGATTATCATTGTCCAAATAAATGTATCAAACCATGTGAAGAACCCCACGATTCTCACCGTTGTGAAAGTGAAACTTGTCCAATTCAATGTTCTATTCCAAATTGCCAAAGAAAATGCCAAAGTAATGATCATTTTCATTCATATTCTGGTTTCTTACAAGTTGATCATTTTTGTGGGTACGTATTATTGCAATATTTTCGTTATCAGCTATATTTATCTTCTATTTTATTTTTAAATACTTATTTTCTATTTTATTTTAATACTTATATTTAAAAGGAATGAACATCAATGTCATGAACTATGTGAAGATGGTGGTGTATGTAAAGTAGTAATTGAACCTAAAAAGCAACTTCAAGGAACGCTTGTAAAGGTATGATTTTAATGTATAAAGTTATTAAAGTATGATTAATGTGATGAACGTATTAACACACAAAAATTTTGAATATAATTTATTATAAATAGTACATTCAATTAAGTGAAAGATTAAGATGCAGTATAAAAATTCCTCCAAATGAATCTAAACATATCGGAAAACACACTCATAATGAAAGTGGTTTTCATTTTTGCGATGCACAGTGTCAATTCTGTGGATATTTCGTATGTATAGTATATTTTGTAATAATTTTACTTAATTTATAATAATATATTTAAACTTAATTATTTTATAATTAGTGCACATTACCTTATGGTCATAAACAACTTCATAATACAAAACACGGTATTGACGGTAATATGACACAAATTAAATTTTCTGAAGATAATGCATCAGAATATACAAGGTATAATATATACAGTATATTGGACATTAAAATTAAGATACTAACTTATTTTGTTATTTATGTGTTAAGAGTTGATGGTCAAGGAACATTTACTCTTTGTAATATGGTATATATTAATTTTGTTTACAAGGTCTTATTTATTGTTAAATTTTAATATGTAATTATTTTAAATTTCATTTTTTTTCGATATAAGCATTGTAAAAATTTAGGCAGACATCGTCACGTTGGTTATTGTCAAAATGAAGAAATTTGTAAATTAAGGAATGATAGACATGATTTAAAACATATTAATGGTAAATTATATTTATTACCTTCTCCTCTTAGACGAAACTTTTATTAATGACTTAATAAAAATTTATAGAACAAATCCAACCTAATCCTGATAGACCAAAAGATTTCATTTCACATAAACTTTTCTGGAAGAGGACAGGTTTCAAAGGTATTATAAAGTATTTATAAGAATTTGTAAATCTCTGGTTATATATTTACATATAATAAATATAATAAATGTATTTCCATTCTCTGTTTTAATTTTATAGATCCTTATTCGTATCAAGAGAAACAAGATTTTACAGGATTCGATAATGATGAGAATACAATTACTTGTCTCAATCTAAATGAATTATAATAAGTAGCTTCCCTTCTTTCAGGTTCTAAACGGTTGTTAATTTCGCCAACAGTTTTAATCTTAAATAACAAAAAAAAAGATTATATTTATTTTATTTATTAAAAACACTAAAATATTAATGAATCGCTACGTTTCGTATGTTTCGTTTGTTTCTTAACAATAAATTTGATGCCAAATCCCACTTACCACCCGCCACATCAAATTTCTTTTATACTTTTTTTTTTAATAATAAAATAAATAATAATAAAAAGAATAATATAAAAAAATCTTCAAAAATAAGATTATGAATTGCCATAGAATTATATCATAAATTTATATTGTAAAGTGCTAATCATTTTTTTATTACAAGATAATCATAAAAATTAGATAATATAGTATTAAACTATTAATAATTATTTTCTCATAATAATTAGATAATTTCTTAACCGGGCTAATTTTAAAATTATTAATCATTTTTCTAATTTATTAATTTAATAATATTATAATTTTTTGTTACATAATCATATTATAATTGAACAAAAATTTAATTGTTTTGATCAAATAGATATAGATCATTAAATAATAATTGAACGAAAATTTGTTTGTTTTATCATAATTTAATTATCATAATATAAATCGATATTTCTATCATAATTATCATAATAAAAAATGGATTTAGATAATTATTTAATTACTACATAGTAATAAGATAAAGGAATATAAATTAATTTAATCAAATTTATGATTATAAAAAAATAAATATATAAAATACATTTACTCCAGTTTTTTTAAATTTTTCTTGATTTTTTCTAGAGTTAGTTAAGGATTTGTCAATGAATTACAAAATACATAGTTCAAGAAAATGAATTTAAAACATCACTTCCTTTTAACTGTTGAAATCACAACTTTTTTTAAATTACAGAAAGTCACAAAAAAAACACTTGATGAAAATAGGAAGCTTGCTCAATAAAAGTTGCTCTTTACCTATTTAAAAGTAATAAAGTGGGTGTCTGAAAAATATCTCTAAAAATCTGACATATTAGAGTAAGTTTATTATATAATATTTTATTAGTCTATAATTGTGAGTTTATTTTTTTTAATGAAATCTGTCCAATAATTACATTTTCTATTAGCATTAGATATTATTTATATCGATTATTAAATATTTATTTGACAATGAAAAAATCAAAGAAATTATGTTTGTAATTAAGAATTCATAAATCTATTCATTTTGTTGCATTTTTTTTTATTAAGATATTTTATTTTACATTATGTTATAATTATATTTATAGATTTATATTTTTGCAAACATTATTATGAACAATTATAAATGAAGTTGAATTTAAAGGTTTTTAATAAAATCCGATTCATATATTAAAATCATACATTTTGATTGGTAACATATCATATGATTGCTGATCATTTTGTTTTTCGACTGTCGCGTACTATCTCAATTAACAGTAATTTTAAAACCACATGATAATTAAAATAAAATTCAATTGTATAAAATTACAATTTATGTTATGCAAAATATTCAAAAATTTTTATCAATCAACTCAAGTAAATCCTCTATTTTAAATTTAATTCATAAAACAAGGACTCTCTTTTGCTTTACGTTTACTGTTAACTTGTTTAATAACAATATAAATAGTTAAATTAGTAATGGTTCTTTTTTGTGAAGTAATATAATCAGAGTGAGTTAAATCAGCCCATATGAAAAGGAATTATATAAAAGTTTGAAGATGCAATAAATACAGTATATAATTATACAAAAATAAAGCTTATTCAACAACATATTTTCCCTTTTTTTAACTGGTATTGATATGTTTCTATTTTCTCCATTATTGTGGATTCGTGGTCCAGTTCAAACTTTCTCCTAAACTATCTCCATTAATACAAATGACTGATGGCTCATGAAGATCAAGTTCTATCTCATTTTCTTCAATTGTTAATGCTGTGTTTGAAAATTTGTTCTCTTGAACTTGAATGGGGTTAAGGAATTAGTGAGGTCTTAATTGATACTAAACTTCCATTAAAAATTAGGATATTCAAATATTCATTTATAAATCGTATAAAATTAGATATTCAAACAACATGTTGAATTAAAAATTTTTGCATATCTAAATCTTATTATAACTTTCAAATGGAAGCCATATATTTTAGAATTAAGTTGTACACACCCCTCATCAACCTTCACATTTTGACATGTATTTAATAAATCCACTAATATTTACCTCTCTATGCTTTGTTCACCATTATTACTTCATCTTCAGATCTGCTACCACAAACTTCACCTTTGCCATGTGAAGTGAAGACTATCAATAGAAAGGATAGTGATAATATGTATTAAGTAGTAATATCTCAATGTATAACAAAGCCAAATTTCTTTACAATAAGGAAGATACATAACTAATTCCTCAGTAGTCTTATTCAAAGAAACTTCATTAGATTGATTTTACGGCAAGTACTCATACAGTATGGTAAGAATAAACAACCTAACCAAATAGCTTAGGTAGTCATACTTGGAGTTACTCTCCAATATGGCAAGAACAAACAATCTAACCAGGTAGCTTAGGTAGTCATACTTGAAATCACCTTTGCAGACGATCTCATACGGTGTGGCAAGGACGCAGTATAGGTCATTCTTGAAAACGCAATCTAAAGAGCTTTAATATCAGAAGATATACTTAATGATGACTTTTATTACATTATGTGCGGTTTTATAATTTATCATGATGAGTTAGTAATTTTTTGGAAAAAAATGACAAGTTAGTAAATTTTGGGAAAAAGAGGTGAACAAAATGATTTTATTTTCGCGATTTTTTAAACTCATGGATGTCATTAAAAATTCTCATCGTCATCGACACAAATGAAGTAAATGTAATACAAATTATGAGTTGCATCGCGTCTAAGCTTAACGCGATACGCGATACAAACTATGTTAAACTCGTTTATTTAGAATTTGTTTTTATTATTTTGTGGATTTGATTTATAATAATAAACTGATATACCGTATTGTTTATTTGAAAGTAAATTGATAAAATATATTTGAACATATTCATTGTAAGTGTGGTAAAAGTAAATAGTTATATAGTGAAGCTCTCTTAGGCTCTACAGGAAATTTATGTGAATGATACGTCTATACCTTTTAGGGTAAAGAGTAACCTATAAGATCATACTAAGTTAACAAATTTCTTTCTCTGAAATATTATAAGTATTATTCTTCACATTTTAGATAAATTTTGTATTGTATACTGAATATCGATATCGCTGTTATCAATAAATCTATAAAATTTTCAAACTTAACTTATTCATTCTGTTTTTGTCAATTCTGTTAATTCTAGAACATATAAATAAAAAAGTAAGCTGGAAAGTAATTAGTATCTAGATGCTACATCTGGTATGATATTTATCATCATTATCTGTATTATCTGTATAATTATTATTAATTGGTTTTTTAAAAAATTTTATTAACTTTGCTATAATGTTAGATCATAATTGCCAAAACGTATTGTAATTTTTTTTTTTAAAAAAAAAGTTTCTTCTTGGTGGGAATTTTGAGCAAATTGGTTTTTTCTACTTCTTTATTAATCCAAATTACTTTTAATAAAAGAAAAATATTTTTAGAATGAAATTGAAAACTATGACGAAATATTCTAGCTATAATAGTCTATTCTTTTTATACATGTGTATAGTATATATAAAATGCATAGGATTAAATTTTATTATAATTGATTAATTATAACACTATCTTAAGTAATCATAAATTGAATCGATCGATCATGTAAAATACAGTATATAATAAAACAATATATTTAATAAATTACTCGCTTTTTAACTCCTATTTTGATGAATAGTACTTTTCACTAGTTTACTCAGAAAAAAATTTCCATTCTTGTCATTTTTGATTCATTTTCCTGGACTATTAATTCATTTTTGAGTTATTAGAATGCCTATTAAGATTATATCTATCGTCAAATTAGAGCTATATTTATTTCTCAATAACCTTATAAATCTTATTTGGCTTTCACTTTTGCCTAATCGGTTGAGGAACAAACTATTTACGCAACGATTATAAAAATTTATATATAAAAAATGCCCTATCTTTATTTCTTTATTTTTTTTTATGATATCGATTTACATGTATATTCATTTTTAAAAAGTTGCGTCATTCTTAAAATTATGCTAATACTCATCCATAGTAAGAGGGAGCAATCTCACAAAAAACCGAAACAAAAGAATTAGGTTATGATTTCATCCTTATTTTGCTTTCATTTTATATATATATCAAAATGATAATTTTATTCATATTCTTTAAAAAAAAACTCTTAATAAAAAAGCAAAATGTCCTTATTAGTCGCATTTTAAAACCTTGCTACTTTTCATTATTTTAATAATGACCGGTCCTACCACAAAGCGAAGTGCCCATGAAAATTACGCATAGCACCATGCCGTACCACAACCAACCGGTCCTACCGCAGGACTGCAGCAAAAGCTGGTACCCACGAGCTTACTAAAAGTAAGCACCTATACTCCAACCCTCGCATAATACTATACCGCCTCAAAAAATTACCAACCAGCCCTATTGTGAGACTGCAGGAAATCTGGTACTCACAGGCTTACAAAGTAAGCATGCTATGCTCCCACCGATGCATAGCATCATGCTGCTCCAAAAGTACCAAAGACAAGGAAAACCTATCTTGCCGACTACCTACAATTATTTCCTTTCTTTAGACGGTTAAACGTGAAGAATATGATAAGATGAATATAAGCGAGATAAAGGGAGGGAGGTGGAAGTGGAAAAGGAGGAAGGAAAGAGAGTAAGCGGGAGAGAGAGTCTGAGAGACGATAAAAGCGAGAGGGAAGAGAGGAAAAAATGTGAGATGACTACGAATTTATTTTTTTATGTTTTTTTTTATGTTGTAGTCAGAGTATATATAATTACTTGAAAAAATATTTAGTTATAGTATGCTAACTTTATACATGATCGATACAGTCGACCCCCTCTACAGGTACACCCCTCGGGACCAAAAATAAAAAGTGTGATTATAGTGAATAGTGCCTATATAGAGGGATTTTTATATAGTATTACTAAGTATTGGTTCCAAAGGGGTGTGACTATAAAAACCTTGTGATTATAGAGGGGTTTTTTTATATAGTATTAATATATGTTGGTTCTTATGAAAGGTGTGCTTATAATGAAGGATTTATATGATGTGATTGTACAGGGGGTGCCTATAAAGGGGGTTAACTGTATTTAAATCAATAAAATATTAGTTGTTGAAAATTTCCTATTTTGATCATATAATGTTACGCGTACACGTAACAATCTAATAAAGGTATAGATTTTATAATTCATTTTTTCTTTGTTTTTATTTTCATGCAACCATGCAACCGCGCGAAATGCAGGGATGTGTAAATATAAAGCGACACGCCGTGACAATGATAACTAACACCCTAGCCATAACTAAATTCTGACCACAAAATTCTTCCGCAACTACTGTATAATCTATATATTCCAAATCGTAATATTTGTAAATAAATATGTTCCCCACAATACCAGATATTACTTAAAAGTAATTTATGCACAATTTATCATTTACTATCAGTATTTAAGAAAATATAATCTAGTTTATAACGCATCCTTATTTTAAAGTAAAATATTTTCATGCTTCAATTTTAAACATATATTGGGTTCAAATAAAACTAGATTATTAACAAACCTTATTTTTGATATAATAGATATAAACGCATTCGAGGAGAATAGTTTCGTATAATCAAGAACCGATTAAAATTTGATCATGATAATGATTGAATGACTTTTACGTGATTTCACATCTTTTAGTGGAAAAAACGTGAGTTTTTCGTTAATTAACATATCAAATAATTGTAAATGAGTATTGTTAAACCAAAGAAATAAGATTAAACTATTTTACATAATTTTGATAAAACAATTTATATTAAATTTATCGGTTCTAAATAAACATATTTAATAGTTATAAATGACAAAATTTATTTATAATGAATTAAGGATGTAATGTTATTAAGAATAATTGTTGTATTGACTTTCCTGAAAATTCATTAAGCGAAAAATTACGCTATAAACTTAATAATCGAAAAGTATGATAGATGATTTTCATTTTATGATGTGAAAAGGATGTGAAAAGTTCCTCGAACTAACATGCCTCTAGCATTAAATACAAGTATATTCAGATATTCATTTGATATTCTAAAAGTTAATTATATATTGTATTTTAAAATTTAATAAGAATTGTAGGTTCGGAATTAAATATTTCACTTATATTTATTGCACTGGTAGATTCGTGATAGTTTTTTATATAACTAACAATTAAGTATTATTGATATTATTATTTTAAATAAATATTGACAATTAGGGTTCGAAAAAAAAGATGAACAGTCAAATTAATAATTATTCAAGAAATCAGAAAAATTAGACGTGTTTCTGCGAGGTGAATCTATGGACCAAGAATCTATGATTCCTTCAATCCACAACGCGTCTACCACATCTAAAAATTTATTCCTAAGTTAACATAAGCATAGTGTTGGCCAGGTTAAAAATAGGTTGGGCACGGATTCCAGATAAAATAACACTATAATTATTAAAAGGACTTTCAATTGTTTAATTATTTATAAGTTTTCTAAAGATCAAATTGCAATAGTATATAAAACATACACAATAATAAATTTTAATGTTGTACTGTACATTGCATAGCTGTATATACAACCCAAGAATTTTTTTTGCGCATCTTTTCTTTTTTTTTGCACTAAGATTGTAAGTCAATTTATTAAAGTATAGAGTAAACAGTACATAATCCATTGATACAAAAAATACAAACTAAAAAGAACTACTGGCTCCCCTATCCACCATAGTAAACTACCCAGACAGACGAACCCAACCTTGCCATTTTTGTGCATCTTTTCAACATCTGCTCGCAAGTCGCAACATTCTTGATCATCGTCATAAAGGATTCCCTTATTAGGATAAATGATGAAAATCTATAAATTTTCACATGCATGTTCCACATTATTTAGCCGATTGTTTTCTGTACTTGTACAAGATACAACAGCATCGCTTTGTTGTTTAAAATTTTTCGTAACGTATAATGCGAAGAAAAGTTTCTAATGATTCTAATGGTGCATAAATATTTTTTTTTTTATTTATTTGTATGCTTTTTAGTTCAAAATTTTCTTGTCTGCAATCCTAATGGTCACAATGTACAATTAATTCGAATTATCCAAGATAACGCATGGTGCTTTCTTTAACATATTTGTTATTTTTTCTTTAGAAGTTCAAGAGGACACAAATGACTCTTTCAATCATGCCAAATTGCCGATTTCCAATCCTTTGATGACGTCTTCATCACAGCAAGCTAAATATAATAATAAGGTTTCAAGCGATTTGGCCGATGACATTAGTGGATTGTATCGATTATTGGATTTATGCAATGATGATTATTCAAACGGCGTTAGTAAGTTTAGTTGTGAAATTAAATTGCTAGAACATTCTTGAAGTAATATTGATTTTTCTTTAATTCTTAAAGTGAACAAGATAATTATTTCTAAGGAATACTTAAGAAAGCTATGCAATGATATGGTTCCATCAAGTTTCAAATCTATTTCTGAAATTAATTATATGAAATTGAATTCAATCTCATTTCGTCTTATTGGATGTTATGGAAATCGTAATTTAATCGCAAAGTTCTTGTTAAATAGAAACATAATTGATCAACAATTGTAAATACAACATATTATCTTATTTTGTAATAACACTATTATATACGAAAATTATTAATCTAAGTTTTTATTACAGGTATGATTTGCTTACTGCTTCCGTATCAATTGATGATACAAACAAACCTTCGTTACGTCCAGGAATTTACTTATTAATAATGAAAGCCAATTTGGGTTTACTTATTCACTGGCCCGAAATTGGATGCTATGAAAATGCTTTAAATCCTTCTTCCCAGATTAAAAGGAATATGATTAATTTACATAGGTATTGTTCCTATATTTTTCGCGTAAAAAATTTAGTGCTTTATAATTAATTTTTCATTTTTGAATTTTTTTTTAGATACTTAACAAAACTTACAGATCATCAGATGTGTTTTATGAGCGACAAAGATTTAGAAAGCTTTGATCTAAATTTAGAGAATTCTGATAATAACTCAGACGAAGATGATGAAACACAATATGAGTTTGAAGTGAAAAAAGGCCAAGAAAAAAAAGATTTCAAAATTTATGATGGATTTAAGGTTTTTTTTTATTTATAAATATTCTCTATTTAATTAAGTCTATTAATTTATTAAATTTTTCATAAAAAGGTGAATTTGACTAATAAAATCAAGGCCGAAATTAATAATCAAATGGAAGATGATATCCCATTACATCCAATAGGTTCAGTATTATAAAATTTTTACTTTGACTTAAGCTGAGATTTATCTTACTATTGAACGTTAAATAAACTTATTTTATTGTAGTTGTTGAATCTACTACAAACCAATCATTCTTCACCCGACAACTGATAAAGAAAACTTCACATTCATATAATATCATTTCGTATGTTTATTTTCCAAATGATCTCGAAACTAAATTACAAAATCGTTATTTACATACAGTATTGACCGTAATACAATGGATATAAATGCGTTGAAATTATTTGTTAAATATGGATTAAAAATGGAAGACTTTTTAGCTCCATTGGATGAAGCACTATCTGCTGCTAAAAAACGAAATGAAGAGAGGAAGATTCAAGAAAAAAATGATATCGATAAAGATATCGAAATCATTCAACAAATAATAACAACCCACCTACGTGCTTTTGAGAGGTGCGTTTATTAATTAATATTTACTTTTATAAATTTATGTTATCATTAAATGTGTTTCTCTTATATATGATGTATTTAGCTATTTTGACAAATATATTATGCAAGATAATTCATTATCACAAACAAATATGAGCGATACGGGTAAATATAATATAAATAAAACAATCATTAAAAAACCAACAAATTTCATAGTACATAACTATTTTGTGTAGATTTCGAAAGAATTCGAACAAAATATCCCGAAATAAAAAGAATAAAAAGTCAAATTGAAAAAAAGATTAAAATTAACGCAAAAGGTTGGAAAAAACTGAAAAAAAGGTATAATTTAACATGCATCGTTTTTGAGGATATATTGGAAAAAATCAATGAAACAGAAGAATATAACGATGAATCTATATATTCTGCGAAAAAAACATTTTACGAAACGTTCACCGATGATGAAACTGACTTAAGAAAATTGTCTCGGAAATATACACAACAAGCACAATCAAAACCCAGTAGCTGGATACTTAATTGGATATTTGGTGATTCAAACATCAATAAAGCAAACAAAAGGCAAATGGACAATCAGATGAAGAATTTATTCAGGAACTCGTTAAAATTGAATTTTTTGGACATGATGATATTAAAGAAAAAATTATTAATACTTTTATCAAAGAATACCATAAATGGAAAAAAGATGATTTACTTCAAGAAATTTTGAAAAGTAATCGGTATAACGAACAACTAGAAGATAAATTAAAGCGAGAATACGAAGAAGAAAAAAAAAATATTGAGAAAAACATGTTTGAAAAAATATGTAATGAAATAGAAGCTAAATATAAAGATCATGGGTGAGTGTTTTTTTTCGAAATTATTCCTTATTTATACTAACTAATAATTACGATATGTAACTTTTGTAGTTCTATGCGATTAAATGTATTAAGTATAAGAGGTAAATTATTCATTATCCTTTTCCATTAAAAAACGTTTTTTTTGATGAAAAACATCGCACTCTTTATTTAAATAAACTCAATGAATTATATTTAATATAATTTTTTATTCTGAAAATATAGAAGAATTTAATAATATATACAGATTTAAACATGATATTGAAGAGTTTCTACCAACACAACTGCAGATAACTATTTATGAAACATTATTAAAAGAAGAAGATAAGTTTCAGATTCAAGAAAACGAGTCGATTATTCCATGTCCAATTTTACTTTCTAATATGAATCAATATGGTATATCATTTCGCATTGATCCTCAAGTATACGATTTTAAGTAAGAATGTTAATTTTTGTAATTTAAAAACAAATGAAATAATATCTAATATCATTTTAAAATTACAGAAAAATATCTCAATTCGATAATCGTAAATTTCTTCTTGTGCTTTACAGTAAAAAAATGCGAAAGATTGAAATATTCTTTGATACTGCGCAACAATTAGTACAAAATTTTAAATCGTATTCGGATATTAAAACATTTAAAATATTGAATACAGATGAAAACTTTATTATTGCAATTAATGAGCCAAAAGAATTGCTCGCTATATATAATATGATAAAAGTTCAGGTATTTTTTTAAAAGTCACTAGTTTATTTAATTTTTTTAACGCAATTTTTTTATATATAACTACTTTTTAAAAAATATATATATATTATTTATATATATATTTTTATAATAGCTTGATGTATTTTCTTTTGATGATAACCGATCAAGATTATATGGACATAATACAAATATTCAATTATTGCAATGGTATAATAATAGTATACCGAACATTAAATATTTTCTATTCATCAAAGATACTGAGGAACTATGCTTTGTTGAGAATAGTGGACGAGCACGTATTTTTAATCTCGTAAATCTACAATTCCAACCAGCAGTTTGTAATTTTCCTAGTAATTTAGTAAATGTTTTATGTTCTCCAGACGGTTCTTGTATTGTGGCATTTGCGAAAGAAGCTGATTCGATTATTCCTACTGATAATAAAGAGCAACACGACAATAATGATGATATTAGGGAAATAAATCGTGCATATATTTATTTTCCCGAAACTTTTGGAGGTCCTGTTAGTAAAGGTCCGCAATTTTTTTATAATATTTAATGTTAGTATTGTAATCAAAATTTTATTTTACAATATTAACAATTACTATATATATTTTTTTATTACAGTTATTGATTTACCATTAAATATTAAATCCTTGGAATTTCTTCAAATTTCTCGTATCAGTAACCGTCAGACCCATTTGATCTCACTCGATTTACAGAATGGATGTTTGAATTCTTTACTAGTCAAAATTATTGTTGAAAAAGCTCAACTTCGTTTCCAAAGTTGCTTACGAAAAAAATCACTTGCGCTTCAGAGAACAAATACAAATGATCTTATCAATGCCTATAAATCAATGTTTGAAAAATATCCAATTGATATCTATATAGATCCTAAACTAAACCGTCCTCTTAGTTTGAAAATAGTTCTTGATATTAATAATGGCGATGGTATTGAATACGGAGAGAAATTTAAAGAATTTATCACTAGAATGTTCGAAAATTTGAAGAATTCTACAAATAAACCCGCGTCAATGCTAAAAAAGTTTTCTACAACAGTTATTACTTTCCAGGAACTTGATATTGAAAATGCGAATTTTCAGAAGAAATTTTCATCGGAATATCAGTTAGGAGTAGGGATGGCAACGGTCACGGTCATTAACCGGTTATGACCGGTCATGACCGTGACCGATACCGGTCGGTCAAAGACTTCTGACCGACCGTTT
>JADRCO010000625.1:0-29348 GCA_021464525.1 Rhizophagus sp. LPA8_4_AMF
TTTTTCGGCCGGGTGTTGTTAGCCGAAAATTTACTGCGCCTTCGGCTGAATTTTTCGGCTAACTACACCATTATATTATAAAGATCTAAAATTTATTGGATTATCCAGATTTTAATAAATTCAAATGAGACAAATGAGACAAGTCATCAAGTTTAATTATACCTGATTTACATTTATTCAGATTTATACGTAAAGGCTCCAACCTCGTATTAAATATTTATTATCAAATAATTTTCTTTAGAAATTTTAAATTTTTTTTTACAGATGTGTAAATATTTGCACTTTCCATATTTCATTCTGCATTTAATTCAAAAAAGGTCATGTTTCCTATATTCTTTTCACTTGTTTAACTCCTAAAGAAATTAATAATGTAAAAATTAAATAGGGATATTCTTTATTACATCTTTCAAGATCTAAAAGACTTAATTAACACCAATTTAAATAATAATAAAAAAAATTAATAAAAAAACTCTACATCCTTGTTTGTTAGTTAACGCACTCTTAATTTGTTACACGAGCAAAATTTCATATAAGAAATTCACTTTTTACAAAGTTTTTTTGTCCAAATTTGGATAAATGTTTTTGCTACCTGACAATATTACATACCTTTTTTTTTGTAATATCAGTAAAAATTAAAAAATATTTTTATTTAAAACATTTAAAAATAGTGGTTTTTCTTCTTTTACTATGTCCTATTTTCACTAACAGTACCTAATAAAATTTTACATAGTTTTGGGTATTTCACAGGTTTTTTTAAAAAAATATAGACGTAATTATCCATATAGTCTTGTGTTTTGTTAAATATAATTTATATAAATAAATCAAAAAAATTACCTTAATAAATATATTAAATAAATCGCGTATACTATATACCGTACCAAGTAAATAAATTTTGTTGATCATGACTTACCATCTGGACGTCCATATTACCTTGTCGGCAATATTAAATAGCGTTATGTTAATTTGACGTCCTAGAAGACAATTTTTTTTACATGATGTTATATTAAAATATAATTTACGAACCGAAAGTGGTAAATTGAGGGACCAAAGATGCTTGGATCAATAAAACTTCCAAGCGAAGCTAGAATTATTTTTAAAAAAGAGAAAATAATTAGTATTTATGAATTATTTATTGTCTTTTAATTATTTAAATTTAATATAAATTTTTTACATTCCTAATTATTATTTTAGGTTCGTATATATATTTTCTAGCAAACCTTTATCTGTTTATGGAAATTTGAAGTTTATAACTTTTTTTTGTTAACGACATTTTTTTCTTCGTCTGAAAGATCAATATAAACCAGGTAAAATACATGAATTACCTGGAAGAAATTCACCATATACGAATTCTTTAGTAAATATTTATAATAATTATTATAAGAACAATATAAATTTGATAAGATCGTGAATATTGTATTGATGATTTGACGAAATACTATATCATTCCTGAAAATAAACAAACATGAAGAAAAATAATTGTTAAGTTATTACTTTATAGGAAATAAATAGAAAATAATTAATGATTAATATTACTATTTCTCTTATTGAAAAATGAAATATTCAAACTTTTCGTCAGCTTTACGAATCGATAATCTAATTCCAATTTAGATTGATGACTATTTATTAAATTGTTGAACTTAAACCTAAATAAATTATAATATTTTTTATAATTTGGAATTAGAAATTTAGATTTATTTAAATAAATAAATTTATTATTAACGATTATAATTTTTTTAGGGTTACAGCTTGAAATGAAGAATATACTTTATAAATAATCTTAATTATTTTTTTTTTCTATATATATTTAATATTATATATTTACACCTTCTTTTTCGTTTTATTTTATTTTTTATATCTTGTGGAGATTCTAAAAATCATTCAATAAAGTAATAAAAATTCTCATTAAATCCTTAGTTATTTTTTAATCACTTCAAAAACTTCATAGTCATCTGCACTAAACTTTGCTGGTATATTTAGTTTAGGGTAAGACACTGATCTATCGCTGTACCAAACACCCTTATAAATATTTAAATCCTTACCACAACCAAATACTAGACCTTTGTCTGAATTACATGTTACAGAATATGCATCACCATAACTATAACCAACTTTTGCACTGTTAAGGTTAGTTCTATCTGTAAATGAGAATATAAAACTATCGTAAGTAGATTTCCAACTTGAAATATTCCAAGAAAGCGGACTATATCCCCCAACTATCTGTTCTGAATCTGGAACTTTTACAATAATAATAGTAGCTTCTTTATCATCACATTTAGCATGAAATGCTTCAGATGTATTTCCATCCCTACTTGCTCTATATAAAAGATTAAACTTATAAGGAATGTATTCGGAGATTTTCACTTTTCTATAAATCCAATTTGCGAAAATTTTAATGTGATTGTGATTTATTATAACAGAATCAACATCACATTTTGATTGCCTAGGAGGTCGGTTATCCTCATTTAATTGCTTATTTGGGGCCATGTGAAATATAAGTAGTTTATTAATTAAATCTTCTGGTATTATTCTTTTAAATGGATATACTTTAGTAACAAAATTTTCTGAAGTGATGTAATAAAATCTTATTAACGGAATAAAACCATGAATTTTTCTCTTAATAATGATAATTTCTTCATCGTTCCATCGTGTAGGATCTTTTGAAATATTAGGGTGTTGAGCTAAACACCATTTAATCAAATTTTCCCATATATCTATATCATCTAATAATAAATCATCTCTTTTCAAAAATGATTCTAATAAAGGACCGCTTAAATTTATAAATTTATCAGAACCAAATAATATTTGTGGTTCCTCACATATTTTCTTAAATGAAATATTCAATAAATCTGTGAATATATTATTTTGATGAGTTATTTCGAGGGTACCAATAGGATTTTTTCGCAAAAATCCATCTTGATGTTTGATTAAATATTCCTGAGTGTAATGAATCAAAGGTTGAATATTAAGTTCATTCACTGCTATAGAAAGATTTAAGATATCATATCCTTCTAATTCCTCTAAATTAATTTTTCCGCAATAAATAAATCTGATTATTATTTAAAAAAAAAAAAAGGTTTTGACATTAATTTTATATTAAGAATTATTATTCACATTTATAATTTTAATTCAAATATATAATTTATTACCTTAAAATCATCTTAAATAATTTAGGAGAAATATTAGGAATCTTAAAAATAAATTTTCCATCAATTATTTCAGACCGTTCCTCAGAGAATGCTGAATGAAAATATTCAGACCTAACACGTAAAATTATTGAATGTGCATGTATTTCTTGCACATTTTCATTTTCACCAGCATAAATAATAACGTCGTGTCCTTCTTCAAGTCCAAGTAACTTTTCTAAATCGTTAGCGACATCTTGAGAACGTTCAAAAGGCATTTTTTATTTTTATTTTTTTTAACAAAGTTTGAATGAAATTAAAGTTATGTACCACGTTACAATCGGAACTTTGGTTAAATTATCCGGCGGCAGATCTGCGATTTTTCTTTTAAAGTTATTGTTGTCAGCTGATCTTAAATTTCAATAGTTATTGTCTTGTGATTGGCTACTATGATATTACGTTTATTTTAAAAAAGAAAGGAAGTAGTGTAATTTGGTTAGCAACATGTAGCAAAAAATAAGGGTCATTTCTTAATATAAATCTATATCTACAAAAAAATCCCTGTACGACGGTGACGTTAAGACCACCCTGCATAAAAAAGAATTGGATCGTCAATCATCGGATTTTTTGGCGCATCATTTGCCATTTGATTAGCGGCAGATTGTGCGCTACAAAGCTGTATAAAGAAATGAAACTAATCCTATCAGTAATTAGCAATATAACAAAAATATAATATAAAAAATAAATCGAGACAATGAAATTTTTTACATGAGAAATCATTATTTTTTAGAAATCGGCATTGTTTTTATTTTTTAAAAAAAAAAATTGTATTTTGAATTCGACAAAAAAAAAATAAAAAAATACACCTTTTCTATTTTGTATTTAATTTTCAATTCACAGCTCTCAACAATTTTTTATATTTCGGAATATAGAAAGAAAACGTCAGGAATAGCCACCGGACATACAAGACTTGAAGGTGACTCAGATGCTACTCAGCTGAGATATTTAAAATTACAGTGTTTTACCCTCTTGACGAAGAAAAACCATGTTATGTACCAAATAAAATTGGAAGAAGGTTAAATCTTATCTATTGTAAATTCAAAATTTGCCATTGGACTTGTCAATAATCAAATTGATAAGAAATTAAACATTATTTTAAATTTTTTTAAATTCATTTATTTGTTATAATAATTATTATTTATGTAATTTTCATATTATCTACGCCTGTACTACAAAAAAATTTCAGCGGTATACATGCGAGAGATCGAGGGGACCCAGCTAACCAAAGGGATGATCAAGCTGACCGCAGGAGGACCAAACTGACGCGAGGGGTATTTCCATATTTATATACTCATATATTGTTTACTATAAATTATCAAATTCATGCGGTTTCGAAATAATTTTACTTACCGGATTTGGGAAATAAATACAAACGCTTCATAATAAAATGTTTCATTTTTTTATTTATATAATCACGTGATTTAACGACGGATAAATTTCGGCCTGAAATCTTCTAAATATAGAAAAATCTGCTTCAAGAAGATCGTAATTTCTGAATCAATACGGACAACAAAGGGAAAATTTAATTATTCCGTATTTACAAATAAAAAACGTTACTAACTTTCCTTGGTAAGTTATTTTTAGATTTTCATTTAGTAAATGAAATACATGAAATACAAGCGTCATTTGTTGATAAAATTCATCAGATATATAAAGTGTGTATCATTTTTATGAAAAAACTCTTTTTACACTTCTTACTCTTCTTAAATATCTTTTTTTTTTATAAAAAAAAAATGTATCAAACGATTATTTTAGGATCTGTTTTATTGGTAACGCTTTACGTTTTAAAACGTATGCGTGATCCAAAATTGGTATGATAAAAATTATCGAATTTTATTTTTTTTTTTTCAGTTTATTTTATTTGTTTTCTATTTTTTTTTTAGGATATGCCACCACTCGTTCGTTATAAATATCCAATTATTGGACATACTTATGAGTATTTTACTAATAATGAAGAATTCCTTAAACAATGTAGAAAAGAGGTTTGTTGGATTCTGTAGACTTACGGATTTTTCTGACGCCAAAAAATTAATTAAACATTCTTTCAATTATTGTATTAGTACGGTGATATTTTCAGTTTATATATTTGGGGTGAAGTCAAATCATTTGTTGGTAAGATATGACAATTTACGATAAATCGATCATTTTTTATGTTCAAATTAATAAATTTATATATACGATCTTATAGGAAAAGAACATATACAAGAAGTGTTAACAAGAGATGATTCATTTGATTTTGGACAAGCATTCGAAAGACTTTTACCATTAAGTGCAATGCTTAAAAGTTTAGTTAAATTTACAAATTCTACAAAAGTACTTAAAGAATATGTCATAAATAAACTAAGACTTTATACTGAACGTATGCAAAAATGTCTCAATTCGGCCACTCAAAAATATATCGGGGATTGTGATGAACCAAAAGTTATTAAGAATATGTATCAAATGATGACTAGAATTATTGCTAATCCAATTGCAAATATTTTTGTTGGTGAAGTAAGTATATTTATTATATTTATAATTTTATAATATTATATATATTTTTTTTTATTTTGGAAAATTTATAAATTTACATTTATATATATTTCTTTATAAAGGAGGAATCACAATATGATGATGTTATAGATACATTCTCAGAATTTACGACTGATGCAGTAAAAATTATGAGAATTCCACCGTTACTTGATTTTATTTATCCAGGACTCCACTATTTCATCAATCGTATTTTGTTAATTTTAGAATTACATAATCCAGCAGTTAAACATCGAAAGGTACTTGTTAAACACCTTAAAAATCAAATTACTAAACGGTTACAAGAGAAAGAAAAATATGGTGATTCTTGGAAACGTCCTGATGATTTCATTCAAGATATTATGGAAGAAGAAAGTTTTGATCCTAATAATATAAATTATGTAGAAATATCGGATAAATTATGTTTATTTATTTTCGTATCGATTCATACGACATCAAATAGTTGTACACATGCTATTATGAATTTAGCATCCCGACCTCAATATATGCAAGAATTATATGAAGAACAATTAGAAGTTCAAAAAGAAGCAGATGAAAATGGTATACTTCCATTTGAAGCACTTAATAATATGAAGAAATTAGACAGCTTTGTTAGAGAATCTTTAAGATTATCCGAAGGTTTTGTAACACTTCCACATGTTGTATTAAAAGATTATACATTCACTAATGGATTACAAGTACCAAAAAATCATCCAGTCTTTCTTTACGCTGATGATGTTTACCTAGATGAATCATTACAAGGGCCAAATCCAAAATCATTTGAACCATTCAGACATGTAGATACAAATGCCTCGGCGTCCAAAATCAATAAAAACTTTATTATATTTGGAGGTGGTAAACACGCGTACGTATTATTTAATTTAAATTTTATTTTTTTTAAAAAAAATCTTTTGCAAATACAAAATAACCTAATTATCGTTAAATTATTTAGATGTCCTGGAAGACAACTTGCTGTAAATGAAATTAAATTCTTTTTACATAATATTATATTAAAATATAATTTACGTACTGAAAGTGGTAAAATTGAGGAACCAATGATAATTGGTCCAATAAAACGTCCAAGCGATGCTGGAATTATTTTTGAAAAAAGAAAATTATTGTGATAAATATATTTTCAATATTTTTTTGTTAATTAATTATTTATTTCTTTTTCATTATTTTACATTTAATATAAATAAAAAATATTTTACAATCTTAGTTTTTGTATTTAATACAATCTTAATAGAAAAATTTCGATATTATTTATTTTAACTAAATTGCCTTTATCTGTTTGCAGTAACTGCATTGTTACTGCATTGTTAGTAAATCTTATGATACGATTCATTGTTGTTTTAACTTACGTACGTCAATAAGCGTTCGAACTTGTTGTTAAGTCTGATTATTACTAAATTCCAAAAAGTAAATTTGCGTATAGAGGACTTGTTTAGAGGAATAAGAGTTTATATTTACATGGCGAGGAATTTGAGTAAAAACACCCATTTATATATCATGCCCTCTTCACATAAATCATAACATTTATAACGTTCTTGTGACAATATTAGTTTATCAATAATAGAAGGATCCACTTATTAAAAATTTTTTATTTCAATACATTATCACTATTATTACCTATTATACAAGAATATAAATGCCATTTACTAGATATAAATGTAAAATTAAACTAATTGGAAAAAAAATCAAAAAATCAAAAATTATTCATAAATGTTGGCGAGCTTCTCTATGCTAGTGCGCGGATCATAGCTTCCCTTTCTTTCAACATAAGTTCTCATTCTTTGATATCTAACTCTTTTTCCTAGAATTATCATATTGAATCAATTCATTAATATAAATTTAAACACTTTCAAATCGGTTAAAATCTTGATTTTTTTGATTTTTTTTACTTTTTTCAACATTCTTGATTTTACGTTTATTTTGTGGATCTTGATAAATTTTTCTGGATGTGAAGATATCTTTCCATAAATAAATTTGAGAGTTTTATGTCATCCTTGTAAACAAAAGAAAAAAAGTTAATAAATAGTAATAGTAAGATTTTCTTCAGGAGAAAAGTTTTTTGATTGTTAAGGAAGGTACAGTAGATAATCAATTCCTCTTCCAGAAAAGATAGACCTTAACAAATCAAAGAACTTTTATCTCCACCTTTGATTTAGTTAGTTATCCTGTTATAACAAGAAAAAAGCAGTTTCCAAAGACTCGATTCTGCTATAATCTACACAAAGAATCTTGTATGGTAAGACTTGTCAGAAATCTTTGCTAAAGCTTACACAAAGACCTTGTATGGTAAAAGATAGCAGAAATCCTGTTTTTGCTAAAATTTACACAAGGAACTTTGTATGGTAAGATAGCCCAGAAGTCCCGAAAAGCTTACACAAGATGCATTGTATGGTAGAAAAATAACAGAGCTATCGGGATTCTGAATTTGGCTAGTTTCATTGCTAAAAAGTAAACAAGCAAAATCAACGACACAAATCATTGAAAAATACTTACTGGTTTAGATTTGATTAAGTTTCTCAGTCGGTTAATATAGTCTTCTGGTGAGGTTTCCATTAAAATTATTTCATTAAGAATATTATAAAGGTTTTTATGTACAGTTTTAGCATCGCAGGTTTTGGAATTTTTTAAAACATAGCTTGAGAAGTCAGGTAAAAAACCATTCTTGTGAGGGTTTTTTGAAATAATCAGAGTATTTTACCATTTTGATATTTTATTTGAATTTGTCTACAAAAAAAAAAAATAACTGAGGAAATTAAGCACTTTTTATAGTTTTCAATCTAGTGTCAAAAAGTTTGTATAAACTTTTTACATACTGACTTTTATCTCAATCTCACTGACCACATAGTAAAAGCTTGCAAATATGGAAAGTTTGATTAATCACAAAGTTACTCCAATATAAGCACTTTATATAGTTTTCAAATCTAGCATCAAAAAGTTTGTATAAACTTTTTTACACACTGACCTTTATCTCAATCCCACTGACCTCATGAAGTTTGAAGAGCTTGAGTTTATCTCATTGATCACAGTCATGCGAAAATTTTTACTCTGATATAATGATCTATGATATTGACTCGGAAAATCTAGATTTTTATATCCGATATTATAATATAATATCTGAAATTATCGTGCTCCCTATATGATGTTGATAAATCTTGAATTTAGTTATTTTATAAAAATCGGAAATAGTTTATTTTGAGCCTATTATATAGTATAAAATCTATTGTCACACGATATTATCATTATTGTGCTTGTATTGATAAATATCCGTGATATTAATCGACAGATGATAAAAAAAAATTTTATTTGACTGTGGAGTTTTAGTTAAGGGATATGCAATAAATAATGATTAATGAAATAATAATGGTGGCTTATAAAAAAAGTAGAATACTATACACGTAAGGGATATGCAAGAAATAATGATTGATGAAATAATAATGGTGGCTTATAAAAAAGTATAATACTATATACGTTGAATTTTATCATCACTAATACGGGAAAAAAGATCATAAACCTTCCTCGCCCTGTCTGATTTTTTCCTTTGGTAACCTCTTTGGGAAAGCTATTCTTTAACCTCATCATAGAGCTATCTTTAAGGCTTCATGCTCCTCGTTAGTTTTCTATAGTGGGCAAGGCGTTTCTCTAGCTCTTCTATAAAGAAATAATAGCCCCTTAATAGCTCATGGCAGACACTTTTATTTCGCTCTCGAGCATTAGAAATTTTAAATACAAATTGAGAAAGGTTCGAGGACCCACGACTTCTGGCGCAGATTCTCTATGAAGACCTTTCCTTTCCTTAATTTCGGAAATTCGAGTAGTATCAGAAGATAATCCCCGAATAAGGTTTTAAAACGTTAGAGTCATCCTCTCGAACAGGTTTCTTTTGGCTCATTGAAATGTTGTATCCTCGATCCCCTTATCTGTATGGTTGGTGAAGTTAGGATAAAAGCTTTCGTCCATTAAGTTGAATAGAGTTAAAATTCCACTCAATTGCGATGATTGCGAATTTTGTATAATAGAAAATGGCCACATTCTTTCCTGGTAAGTAGAAGCTTTTTTTTCGATACATATCCTGTGATAGGTTTGTCGGCTTGGAAATTAAAACTTCAAGCCGGTAAGTGGTTAGTAAGTGTTCATAATAATTAAAAACCGATGATATATTTATTATATTTACAGTCTACCTTCTTATAGCGAATTTGATATAACGAAACACGTGACGCTAAGCCAATAAAAATATGTTAATTTTCTTCGCCAACTTGTTGAGGAATTAAGTTTCCGTAAAGAATATATAAAGATTAGACGTAAATAATTTCGTTCGTTCAATTAGATTTTTCAAAATTATTTTTTCCCAACGAATTTAATATTTTATATAATTTAAATTAAAAAATATTGCCAAATTTTTCATTAATAACTTTATTTAAATTTTAATATACTATATTTCCAAAATTTAATATATCATCAGAATTTTATTCGACATAACGGACATTCGCTATATCGGATCAAACATCTTAACCAAAAATGGCTCGAGAACCAATAAAATTGGAGCAATGAATCTTAATTTTGGCCAGAATTATAAAAACTTTGATTCCGGCTGAAGTTACTGATATAAACAGAAAAATGTTTCAACACTCATTTATCGAAATCGCAAAAATGTATGTCAAATTTGTTTTCTGATATCTTAAAAGTTAGAAAAGTTAAATTGTCATACTCATATAATATATATAATAACTTTTTGAAATTTGATATAATGGA
The DNA here is from genome assembly GCA_021464525.1 of Rhizophagus sp. LPA8_4_AMF. NCBI lineage: Eukaryota > Fungi > Glomeromycota > Glomeromycetes > Glomerales > Glomeraceae > Rhizophagus > Rhizophagus sp. LPA8_4_AMF. The sequence goes on from JADRCO010000625.1 coordinate 10,452, forward strand.
TTTGCAGTGTATCAAACTTTTTCGCCATATCGAATTAATCCGATAAACCAGATATTTTTAGCGAAATCGATATAATTATCCGATTTATCGAATTTTGCTGTGTAGTTAATCTTTTTGAATAATTACATTAATCAATAAAAAGTTTCCCGATATTTTCACCAGTTATTCAATTATTTCGATTATTTCTGCTACAGTATCAGTGTATAAAGATTGCACAAAGAATGCTTTAAATGGTATGAGAATATCAAAATTTTTGAAAAACATCGCCAATGTCCTTCTTCACCTCTAACAAATAGGGTATCATTAAAATTTTATGTATTTTAGATTGATCGTACGTAGTAAATTTCGTCCTTGTTAGTCCTTTGTTAAGAAAAAACTAATAATGGTATTTTGAACTTACCGACATTATCGTTATGCAAAAAAATAAAAAAATTTTTTTTTCCTTGATATAATAATTAGGGAACGAACAAAAAATAGTACTATTAAAATCATTTATTTATTTATTTTATGTAAAAGGAGAAGTACTATTAAAATCATGTTGGAATTCAATTCTACTATATATGCAGATCTTTGATCACGTGTCAGGATGGACGAACTTTGCATGGACGTAAATGTCTCCGCTCCGCCTCGGACAATTAAAGATAAATATTTTATACTTGCGAAAAATGCGAAAATCTTTTCTTTTTGGGGAATTCTTATATTTTAAGTTTCTTTTTCGTTACAAAAAAAAAAAATAAATAAATAAATTTATAAATTATAATATAAAAATCATTTACATGCAGTATCCATGCTGTGCTGTAATTTTTTTTTGAAACAAGTTTTATATAATTCTTATTTGACTAAAAAAAAATAAACTTTTCAAGTACAATAGTCACGAATATAATAACCTCTTTATTATCACTTTTGAAAGTGAAATAGTGCGTGTATTAGTGTATTACCATCTCTTCATTTTTCCAAAAAAGTTTAGCCTATGTTTAAAACGTTAAAAATGGATTTTCCAATTATTAATTCTGACCCAAATTATGAATTTTAATTAATCAGTTATTTTTGATTTGATCGTCTCGATACCGTTGACCGTTCGATATGTCAGATTCAAGTTTATATAAAACGAAAAATTTAATTTTTTTTTTTCATATCGTGAAGAATGAAATTTATAAATATGGGTCTGAAATGATGTTGTGTACTGTGAAAAACATATAATTGTTTTTGTAACCAAGATCATGAAACTCATGCGCATCATGCATCGTTCCTGCATGGTCAAAATTTATGAAGTAATTTTTTTTAATTGTACTATAAATAATACGTAATAACAGCGGACTTTGTCTAAAATGGCGTGATTGCTTAATACACAATAGCGTGATAATTAAAATGCGAATTAATTATCATCAATTATCATATACTGTAAAATTATACTAATAATTTTTTTTTTGGTTAATATTGTTATTGTATGACGTCAAAAATGTGAACCATGGAAAAATCTATTGAATGCTCGAGTGATATTCATACATAAAATCGGAATTGATATTACGAAGTGGCTATTATCATTCTTTCACAAATTACCCGATATGTACTGTTTTATTGTTATCGTAACATTTGATTATGTGAATATATATATAGTATCCCTTTATTCTTCCTGAATATCCTGAAAAATAGAAATTTTCGTGAATTGAAATAATAATAATGGCGGAACTCATGGTCACTCCAACTATTATCCCATTAATTCTCACTTTCTTGGGACAATTTGCAAAGAAATTCAAAGGCTTTAAAACAAGTGCAACCGTTACAATTAATAATAAACATAGAGAAATGAAACTTATCGCTCCTGAAATTTTCTCACCTGGAGAAATAGAAAATCCACTAGACTGGAGCATAAACCCAGGAGAGACACCAAAATCATCGTAAGAAAAAGTTACAGGTTTTCGTAATAAATAAGAGTGTACATTTGACAATAAATTTTTTAATACACATTCTGTAGAAAATTCTTTGCTAAAATCGGTAAGTTCACTTCACAAGGAATGATAACATATGAAATCCATGGGCAAAAAGGACATAATGGGGAACCTCTATACCTTATAGTTACATGGAAAGTAAGTAATTATCGGAGAATATGTACGTTTGAGCAATAGTTAATCATTATTTATATACTTAGGTAAAATTAAACGGAGGCAGTAATTCAATAGGTATCGATGTCCTTGAATATGAAAAACATCCACTTAAAAATAAGACTCTAGAAGAAAAGTATGATTTGTACAAGGAATTGCATAAAAGAAATGCAGGTCAAAACGAGTGGCCTACATACAATAACGGAGCCTTTTTTAGTATCGGAGGAACAATAGATACAAAGTATGCATACTTTATTGTGTCAGCATTTAAAGTATTCCTATCATAATAATTTCTCTCTATTTTAGACGTAACGCAAAAATCATAATTACTTTTGATCATAATCGCAGAAATCCGTTTTAAATATTTAAAATTATTTTAAAACTCATAAGTGAGAGGAAAGTAGTGTTAGGTTTGACACGAAAAATTTATTTCTTTAGTTATTTTTTTTTTTAAGTACAAAACTTGAAGGTTTTCGTTGACCTTTTTAATATCATAAATAATTATATCATTTTCTAGCTTTTTTAATTTTCATATGTATATATATTTATATGAATTATAATTGTTACAATTTGATAATACATCATATACAATGGTACATATTAAAAGTAATAAAAAAATTTCATAATCGAGACAGAACGAACACCCAAAATTAAATTTAATGTCGTATAACTTCTTTTTATAAATTATATTTATAGTAGATAGAATATTTATTTTATTATTATAATTTTTAATCAAACTTTTTAATAATTTACGAACTAATTTTCAAATATCTGTTCCATAATAATTCTTTAAAAGAAAAATTAAACGTGAGTGGAAAATTTGATGAGACTCATTAATTATACAATTTTTTAAATACCTATAATAAATATTTCATTAAATAATCACCCATACTGATTAACAAATATGGAAATGTTTCTATTATTGCCGCAGCAGGTGCAGTAAATTTGCACCTACGTCCAACATTACTGCGCCTGCGGCCAAATTTTGTCATAATTATATCACGTGAATGGAAATTAAAGTAAATTTATTTGCACATCTTCAAAATATCCTCTAACTCAACTAAAAAAAGAAAATAAAAATACAACAAATAATAATTATTGAAACTGAATATAATGTAATCGTTTATCTAGGCTGACGGAATGAATGTGAATTACATGTATTACTAAAAATAAACGTTAATAATTTATTTATTGGCACAAATAGCAAATTTCTAAAAAAAAAATTATTTTCAAATTATACTACCTACTTGTCCATCACCTTAAAATTATGAATTTAATTTTTTAAGTTTACAATTTTATATTTAAAAAATAATATTCAATAGTTTTCCAAAAATGTCTTCCATGTATAACTTAAATTCATTATTGTAAATTGACATTAAGGATTTATTGGATCATATTATTACATACGTTATGTAAAGTATTTTATTATAGTTTTATCTAACGCCTCTATAGTCAAAATGTGATTCTTTTTAACAGAATTCAAATGAAAAATGCTTAGCAAGCAGTTATGATTTATAAGATTAGTGATGATCTGCCAAAAAAAGGTTATCACACATTTATAGGTGAAAACTAAATTAACAAACTTTATTGTTTAACTAAGAATATTAATAATTAAAATACGTGAATATCTGCTTTTTTTAATTTTTAGCTAGTTCAAAACTTATTATTCACGGAATAATTAAGAATAATAATATATTTAAATTTATAAAAGTTTATTAATTAATTTTATAAAAATTTGATTAAATTTATAATAATGCGAACTTGCGATCTTAACTTGCATCATTAACAGTTAACACAATATACACAGATTAAATTGATGAATAATTATAGAATTTATAGATTTTCATATTTATTTAAAATATTTCCACTATAAAATGACTGGACAAAAATTTAATATCCAAATATTCATTTTTTAATAACCTGAAAAACTTCATAATCTTCTACATTAAAAGCATTATAATAACTCGACTTATTACCTTGTGGTATATCAATTATAGGATAAGTGTGTGGATTATAATTTTTCCATTTACTTTCACTATCTTGAACTAAGTCATGACCACCGCCAAATGCTGGTCCATAATTTTGACAACAATATATGGCATTACTCTCATTTGAGTTGATATGACCCACTTTTGCACTGTTAAGATCATTTCTATTTGTAAATGAAAATAAAAAACTATCACTTGTATACTTATATGAATTACTTGAATCCCATTGAAGTGGATTGTATCCTCCCAATATTTGTTCCGAATTTGGAATTTTTAATATAACAATAGCAGCTCCTTTATTGTCACATTTAGCATGAAAGGCTGCTGGTGTATTACCATCTCTACTAGCACGATAAAGTAAATTGAAATTATAAGAAAAGTTTCTTTCATTATAATAAGAAGCAACTTTTTTTTCAATCCAACTAGATAAAATAGCAAAATGCTGAGGCCCAATTATAACAGAATCATATGCATTTTTTTGTTTTTTTGGTTTTCTAGGGGGTTGTATATTAAGACTAGATTTCTTACTTGGTGCCATATGAAATGCAAGAACATTATCAAGTATATCTTCAGGTATTAATATTTTAAAAGGATATACTTTTAAAAAAAAATCTTCCGAATCTACATGGTAAAATCTAATTAAAGGAATAAATTTATGAAGAGTTCTTTCCATAATTGTAATTGCTTCTTTATTCCATTTCTTAACATCTTGTTGAATAGAAGGATGCTGAGCGTAACTCCATTTGATCAAACTATCCCATATATCAATTTCGTCCAATGATAAATCATCTCTTTTTAAAAGTAATTCTAATAAAGGTGCTTTTAAATTTGTAAACTTATCAGATTTAAACAATGTATCTGGTTTAGCACAAATTTCTTCAAGATAATAATCCCATAAATTTGTGAAAGTTTCACGTTGGTAGACAGTTTCAAGAATTTCTAAAGGATTTTGTTGTAAAAACTCGTGTTGATGTTTAATCAAGTATTCTTGAATACAAAGAATTAATGTTTGGATTTTTAGTTCATCTACCGCTATCAAAAGTTTTAGGATATTTGGTCCCTGTAATTTCGCCAATTCGATCTTTCCACAATAAATAAATCTAATATTAAAAAAAAATATACACGTTAAGGTTATCGTGGTAGTAATTTTATGGTACAATTTTTAAAATAATACATATTATTTCAATATTACCTTAAAATAATTTTAAAAAATTGGGGAGAAATATTAGGAAAATTAAAAACATATTTTCCATCCTTCTTCTCAGACTTCTCCTTAGAGAATTCTGAACGAAAATATTGAGACCTAATGCGTAATAAAATTGAATGTGCATGAATTTCTTTCATATTTTCATTTTCCCCAGCATAGATAATAACATTATATTCTTCTTCAGCTTCAAATAATTTTTCCAAATCATTGATTATTTCTTGAGAATATTCAAAGGACATTTTTTAAGAAAAAGAAATTTGTATTACACAATTATACGCACAAAGTTTGATCGACCTTATTTATTATTACAATTAAAATCACATGATAAACCTTGTGTGGACGTTCACACGTGATTACATTTTCTTGTGACAATCATATTTAGAAATTTGAATTCGTAAAAATTTAAATAAAATATAATTATACAGTACATTAATAAAATTTTCCAAATCATATAATTTATAATTTATTTTATTTACGGTTGAATAAATAAATATACAATACTGATGTATAAATATAACACTTTTATTTAATACAAATAATTTTAATATTAAACGCAAATATCTTATATCATTGTTATTTTTTAATAACTTCAAAAACTTCATAGTCATCTGCATCAAACTCTCCGGGTATATCAATATTAAGATAAGAATTTGATCGACCATTGTACCAGATACCTTCATAAACATTCAAATTCCAACCAAAAGTTGGACCTTTATCTGAATGACAACCTATAGAAATTTCATCACCATGACTATAACATACTTTTGCATTATGAAGGTCATTTCTATCTGTAAATGAAAATATAAAGCTATCATAAGTAGACTTCCAACCCGAAGAATTATCCCAAGGAAGTGGATTATATCCTCCAACTATTTGTTCCGAATTTTCGATTTTTACTATAACTAAAGTAGCACCTCTATTATCACAATTATCATGAAATGCCTCAGTTGTATTACCATCCCTGCTGGCTCTATATAAAAGATTAAACTTATAAGGAATGTATTCGAAGTCTTTCTCTTTCCTATAGATCCAATTTGCGAAAATTTTAATGTGATTGTGATCTATTATATCAGAATCAACATTCCATCTTGATTGTCTAAAAGGTCGTCTATCATTATTCAATTGTTGATGAGTCATGTGAAATTGAACCATATTATTAACTAAATTTTCTGGCATTATTTTTCTAAATGGATATACTTTAGTGGCAAAACTTTCCGGAGAAATATAAAAAAATCTTATTAATGGAACAAATCTATGAATTGTTCTCTCCATAATTGTGATTTCTTCATTACTCCATTGTGTAGGATCATGAGAAATGCTAGAATGTTGAGCTCGACACCATCTAATCAAATTTTCCCAGATAACAATTTCGTCTAGCGGTAAATCATCCCTATTAAGAAGTAATTCCAATAAAGATGCATTTAAATTGGTAAAATTATTTGAATTAAGTAACCTTTCAGGATCTTCATAAATATTCCTGATGCAAAAATTCTGTAAATTTGCAAAGGAATTATTTTGATAAACCTCTTCAAGAATTCCAATAGAATTTTGTTGAATATATCCATTTCTATTTCTAATCAAATATTCCTGAATTAAGTTAATTAAGGGTTGAATATTGAACCTTCCTGCTGCTATCAAAAGTCTTAAAATATCAGGCCCTTGTAATTCCTCCAAATTAGTCCTTCCGCAATAAATAAATCTTTAAATTTTAGAAAAGAAAATTATTAGAACTTCTCAAAAATGTTTAAGATTATTCTCATCAATATTAATATAACTTATACGCTACCTTATAATCTTTATAAATAATTGAGGGGAAATATTAGGTACGTTAAAAATAAATCTTCCATCCCTCCTCTCAAACGATTCATTAGAAAACTCTGTACGAAAATATTGTGACCTTGTACGTAATACAAATGAATGTGCATGAATTTCTCTATTTCTATCTTCACCAGCATAAATGATAACATCATAACCTTCTCCAGTTTCAAATAATCTTTCATAGTCATTAGCGACGTCTTGAGAATTTTCAAAAAGCATTTTTTTACAAAGTGAAAAAAATGTTGTACGACTTTACACGCAATACGGAATTTCGGTAAAAATGTTAATCCTTTAAATTATAACATTGTGTCACGTAAAAGGTCACGATATTGTAAATCAATCGTAAACATGATGTCATTCTTTTTGTAACTACGTAAAATTAGAGAATATACTTGAAATTCTTTTGTATTGTTATTTTCGTCAATTTGAATAATGCTAAAATCATCTGCATTAATTATCATTAAAGAAAGATCGAAACGAAATATAAAAATCATTTTAAAAGAGTCTGGAGCCGAAAAGATGATATTACGTAATGGAAGCAGCAGCTGTCATCAGGTGGTAAATATTCTATCTGTTACGTATGCATTCTTTCCCATTCTATAAAATATATTTGCTTAATAAATTCTATACTCAATACTCACTATCAATTTTAGCGTTATACTATACTCAGCAAGCCGATCCTACTATACTACTTTTCGTCTTACCGCTATATAGTTTGGTAAGAATTCAATTTATATTGGACTTATGTTTATGAAATATTTTTTTACTCATATAATTTAGATTCTATAATTCATTTAAAACAAATAATGTTTCTTTAAAATAAAAATAAATGATATTTATTATAAATACGTAAAAAATTAATATTATGTACATAAGAAAAAAGTTCTTTCTATCGTATATTGAATATTTGGCCTTTACGGAAAATCCTAAGTTAATAATTTGTTTAAACTAGTTTTAATACGTTTTCCTATTTAAATATTTTAAATTTGGTTAAATAATATTAGCATTAACAAAAAAAAAAAATAAAAAATAAAGATAAACATCATCGAGCCAAATAAATATTTACCACTATCGTCTTGGATTTCATCTTCATTGTTTCGCTTTTTTAAAGAGGTTGAAGAATTTTGAATTATTAACATATTTTGTGATAAACTAAATTACAAATTAATAACAATTAATTAGTACATAGTTTAGTAATTATTAAAAAATATAATTTCAAATACCTTTCAACGTCTATATCAAGCTCTTTTTCTTCCGAAATGTAATTATATTTATAATCTAAAGAAAATAACATGCATTTTAAAAATTATTGTATAAAATATTTTTAATTACGACTAATTTCTTTTATAGTAATACCTTGTTTAATGTCAAGTGAAATTGTTGAATATGAATTTGTGGATAATTTAGAAATTAAGGTACTTAATGGCCTACTTGTATAAATTGCTTCCGAGTGACATTTTTCAGCAAATTCTGGACCAATCTTTTTTGATTCTATCAGTTTTCTTCTTTTTTCTTCAGCTTGTTCAAATTCTACTTTATCTTCACGGAACCAACTATTAAGAGTTAAAGTAATGAAAGTTATGGGAGGTCTTTTTTTTGGATCTGGATCCCAACAACTTTTCATCAAATTAGCATAACATTCTGGTGTATCTTCTGTAATTTTGGGTCGTTCACCATCAATAATTTTATAGATAAGATTATGATCATGTTTGGCATTAGCAAAAGGTTTACAACCTGTTGTAAGTTCCCACATAATCATGCCAAGACTATAAATATCAGCTTCTTTAGAAAATGCAGACCCTTTAAATATTTCTGGTGCAATATAAGGTATACCTCCATATATTTCATTATTTGATGACTCTATTATTTACATTTTGTGATAATCCTAGATCTCCAATTTTCCATTGAAATGGATTACATAATATATTTCCGCTATGGAAATCTCGATGTATAAATTTATTTTTATGAATATGTTCAAGTCTAAATAAAAAAAAAAATTAATAACTTAATTTAAGAATATAATGAATACATTTAAAATATAAGTACCCTGATGAAATTTGCTGTAAAATATCTAGTCTTTGATTATAGTGCGAATACAATTTAGACACCCTTCCATTCCACGTAATATTTGTAAAATTCTTTTGTAAATACTTATGTAAATCTCCTTCTGACGCATATTCCATAACTAATATATAATCATCTGATTCAGGATCTTTTGTAAATCCATAAATTTCAATAATATATTCATAGAATATTCGTTTAGTAAAACAATATTGATTTGATTTCAACTATTAAATTTAAAGATTTAATTAAGGATTAAAGATTAAATTATTTAATAAAATTATAAAAATCACTCACAAAATTATTTTAAAATATTCACCTCATTTAAGAAATATTTATTATTATTTTTAGAATTTTCAAATCTTTTTAAAATGACTGTTTTATTATTACTTGGCTTAATTGCTTTATATATAATACCATATCCTCCTTTGGTCATTTCTTTTATATCTATAAATTGAGAATATGGTATCCACCTAAATATTTTTGCACGTTCTTTTTTAAAAATAGAATAAAATAATAGGGTAGATGGTTCAAAATATTTATCAATGGGTTTTACAATATTTGCAATATTATCAAAATTTAAGTTGACATATATAATATCATTAAGAGGTAAATCATCAGGAACTCTATCTTCATAGTTGCATGTAATAATAAATGATATTCTTTTACATTTTTTACATTGAGATTGGCCTGTAAGTCCAAAAATAATATTTGTTGTTAAACAATATCTGCATCCAGTATAAAATATAAGACAACTTGTGCAATACTTTTGACAATCTGATGTAAATATTAAAGTTGACGAACAATTTATACAATCTAAGCCATTGTACCACCATGGTAAGTAAAGAATTGAAATTTGTTTTTTAACCAAGGTTGATTCTATCCATCCAAATGAAATTAAATAACAATCTGAACATAATCTAAATCGTCCTATAGTATGTATATATAGTGACTTTCCACATAATTTACAATGTTTTACACTTTCAATCACCTTAATGTGTACGTCGAGATTATTACTATCAAGATAACATTCATCAAAATATCCACTTATTTGTTTAAAACATAAAATTCTCAAACAATTTCCACAGCATTGTTGAATACTTCGTGGTACTTTTGTCTTACTTATCTCATGTTCATTACATTCCAAGTCCATTGTGTAATGCATGTCTAAGTACATATTATTATCATCTATTATATCATTAATATAACGCGAGAAACATTTTTTGCAATATTTTTGCCAAGAACAAAGAAGCGCCTCGATATATTTTTCTCCACAAAAAATACAATTTATATCATAAATATTCTTAAAAGATATAAATTTAATTGAGATTTTAATCTTGGCGTTGGGTCAAAAAAATTTTCATCATTTGTAGTATTTACAAGTTCCATTTTATTAATATGTTATAAACAATTATCGATAACAATAGTGAATTTAACATATTTTACTTATACTTATTTATATTTATACTTAATACCTGAATGATACAGTTTGAAAGGTAGAACTTTCTGATAGTGATACATAAAGTATTTCTAGATTTCTCGTGGAATTTTAGAAAGTTCGTTTTAATTTTAGAAATACTATGCATAGCGATGATGCAATCAATGCATCGTCATTATATTATTTACTTATTTAGTTAGTTGAGATGCATATGATCAACTAGCGGAAATACTTTTTAAGTATTGGGCGTAATTATTATTTCATCATAGAAAATAATGATGGAACAAAAATGAAATGAATATAAAGTGAAAGGAAATCATTACTTGAGCAATAATAATTTGAACATGATGGATAAATAGAATTTTTATTTTGACTAAATATAAATTAAGTATGAAATATAATTTTGTACGACAATTGAGCGTGTATAATTTTCATAATTTTTTCATTTCCAAAAGCTCATTAATTATAAATAAATACTATTTAAAGTAATAAAATAAAAGAATATGCTACGGAGTATTCACATAAATCACATAAATGAATCGTCAAAATGTTCGTAATCCCAATTTTCTTAGTATACTTTTATGAGTTTTAATATTTGTTATATTAAAGTAAGTTGAAATAATAGAAACAAACACCCTAATAAATATTTAAATTTATTTATTTCATTCATTTAATTTTAATCAGACACAATTTAATGAATTTAATGAAACACTTTTAAATTTATTTTTATATAAGCTTTTATGTTAAAGAAGTTTAATAAAGCAAGGATACTATTATTTAAATCTTACAATTACTTTTTAATCTTCAAATAAACTTTAAGAAACATAAATTTTATATACAAATTATCAAGATTTATTAATTAAAAGTCATGACACGTATTTTATTGAATTTATTAACACCCATTTTATTAAACTAATTTATTTAAAATAATCAAATAAATTTAATAAAAAAAAGTTAGTTCTTTATTTTTCATAAAAAAATAGGGTTCTTTATCATTATTTTTTTTTTTGGTAAATTATCTGTTCACATTCTACGTGTCAAAATACAATAAAGTGTTATGAATATGTATTTAGTTAATAGCGAAATCGAAAATCTCTATTTTGGTTAAAAATTCCTTATCATGAATCATGATACGAAACATGATGGGGTCCATATAAACTCAGTATTATAGTTATCTTTTGTGTATTTCTAATATGCTGTAACCATGTAATTTATTTATGTACTAATTTTTCGTTGTTATATAAATAAAGAAAAATGTCAGTCGAATATATATACATCACAAGAGATTCTTAATTATTATTTCGCTGGTGAAGATGAAGTTGAAATTCGTGCGCATTCACTTATTTTATGTATTAGGTCTCAATACTTTTGTGCAGCATTCTCTAATGAATGAACAAATAAAAAAGATGGAAATTTATACTTAATAAACTTAAAAGTTATTTTTAAGATAATAAAATAAATAAATGATTTTTTTTATATAAAATTTAAAGCAACAATATTAAATTTCAATTATTATTTTTTAATATTTTTTATTTAGGTTTATTTATAAAATTAAAAGGTCCGAAAATTTTAATCTTTTAATAGCGGTAGATGAATTTAATGTTCAACCATTAATTCAATATATTCAGGCACATCTATATGAAGAAGCCTGGATTTATTGTCTTTATAAAATTGAGAAAATCCAGATGAATTATTTAATCCTAATAAATTCATCAATTTAAAAGAACCTTTGTTAGAATCACTTTTAAAACGGGAGTATTTTCTTCTGATGAAATTGTTATATGTGATAACTTGATTAAACGGAGCATCCTTCTATTCAGAAGAAATTATAATTATGGAAAGAACTTCTTCACAGACTTATTCCTTTAATTAGGTTTTATCATGTAACCAGAAAATTTTTTCTTAAAAAGTTATCTTTTTAAAGCATTATTTCCTGGAGTAATTTGCTTGCATTTCTTATGAATTCAAATAAGAAATTAAATATTGATATACGACCTCTTGAATATCCAAAATATAATTCAATTATCATTAATAATAACCATTTTGCTCTTTTATCAAGTTGGATTGAAAAAGAAAAATGAATCTCCTTATGATGAAAGCAATATTCCTTATGATTTCAAATTGCTTTTTCGTGCTAGCAGAGTTGGTAATACACCTACAGACTTTCATGCTAAATGTGATAATAAAGAAGCTACTATAGTAAAAATCCCACATTCGGAACAAATATTAGGATGATATAATCCAACTCTATGGGATTCAAGCAATAAATGGAAATCACAATTGCGCGCAAGAAATAGTTTTTTATTTTCATTTGGGATAGAAATAACCGAATTTTTGAACCGCAAAAGTAGATCATATTATTGAAGATTATCATAATGATAGAAGAACTGTATTTATTTCAAGATAATGATGGGTGTCTGGAAAAGTTATGGCTCATATTCGTATCTTAATTTTGATGCACCACAAGCTGTTTGTGATACTTTTTATGTAGAAGATTATGAAGTTTTTCAAGTTATTAAAAAATATACAATTTATTTATTAAAATTTTAAATAATTATAGGATATGGATATTTTATAATATTTATTATTTTAAAAGAAGAGATAATATTATCAAGTAATACAACTAATTTTATAAATCTAGGAATTATTTTACTGTATATCGATTAAATAAATATAGGGTATTGTTAAATAAAGTTGCTAAAGTGGTAGTCTATAAATTATTAAATTGATAGTTCTTGATTAATATAAAATTTTAAACATATATTATACTATTTCAAAGTTGTACTATCAACAATTTTTACATTAAAGGAATTCAAAATATAATAAAAACAACTCTTGACTCTTCAGCATTTTCCTGCCTTAAATGTGCTAACAAGGCATTTCTAGGGAATAGTGTTTCGATCCGTTTCTGATTAATCCGGATGAATCTGGATGAATCCAGATTTTTTTTTATCCGGATATCCGGGTTTTTGACCCAGTTTTTGATCCGGTTGAAAAATATCCAGTTTGAACCGCAATCCGGATGGAAATACATATGAAAAATACTTTAAACAAAATATTTACATCAAAGTGTATTAGAACATTAGGGTAGATGTCGGCGGAGACATTAATTCCACAGAAAAAATGTCTTTGAAGTTAAATATAATAATTTTTTAATGTCATAAACGTTAAATCCGCGAAATAACGTCTCCGATATTAAAATCAATTAAATTTAATGTCAGAGACGTTAAATCTGCAAAAATAATGTCTCCCGACATTAAAATAATAAGACTTTAACGTCAGTGATGTTATTTTCACGGTTTATTCATTTATATTAAATACAATGGTAAATTAAAAAATATATATTTGTTATCTTAATGCTTTTTATTTTATTTAACTGTTAGAATATTATACAATAATGAAAAAGTAAAAATATACTGATAATAAAAGGAAATAGCAATAAAAAAATGCTAAAAGATATGAAAGAAGATAAAATAGAATAAAATTAAACAATAAGGACGAAATAATGCAAAGAAAAGCAAAAAACATAAAAGATGAATGAAGAAAGCATGAAAAAAGAGGAGAGGATGAAAATGGAATGAAGAAAAGGAGAGAAAGAAAAGGAGATAAAGGGAAGTGGAAAAAAAAGAAAGAGGAAGCGAAAGATGTGAAAAAAGATAGGTTGACAAAGAAGAATGAAAAGAAAGAAGCGGAGAAAATGAAAATAATGAAAAATCAATACAGAAAAGGGATGAAGAAGAATGAAAATAAAGGAAAAGTAATCCATAAAGTAAGAGTAAAACCATATAGAAATGAAATAAAGTTAGTAAAAAAACGAAATGCATGTAAGAAATAAAAACAAAAAAATGTACAGTACCCTAATCACGGAATTGAAAGAACTTAAAGACCTAGAAAGAAAGAAAAAGGAAAGGAAATTAGAAACAAAAGGTCAAATAAACTAACAAAAAAAAAAGAAAAAAACATACTGGCCGCCAGTAATTGTTGAATTTTCAATAAAATTGCTGCGGTAATTCAAGCCGGAATTTATAGTGCCGACTGGAATTATGAAAATTTCGTGGTCTCCGGTATTAGATAATTTTGGCCAAATTTGTATATTGGCTAAGCATAAAAATCTGGGCGGCGCTATAAATTCTGGCCCGAATTATTGCCGATCAGTTGTAAATTAGTTGTAAATTCAATGTGGATTATTTGACCCGGATAAAAAATCCGGATAAAATCCGGATTTTTTTTGTGTAATCCGGATGACGGTTTTCATCCGGATCGAAGCACTACTAGGGAAGACTTTAAACCACGATGTTTTTCGTAAATATTGTTAGGAGAAGAAATTGAAGATGAGATTAATTACAATTTTTCCGATTTTTTTTTTTGGCAAGATTCTCGGCAAAACAATTTACCATAATTAAACCGAAATTTACCGTAATCCAATTTCATTATTATTTTTATTTTTATCCGTATATAAGTAGATAGTGATTTGAGGCAAATTATACGGTTAATATTAGCCGGATGATCATTTACAAACTTGTGATTTCATTGATTCGTAATATCATATGATTGTACACCATGAAAAGATCGTACAATACTACAATAACTATGTGGTGTAACTGATACATATATATAAACATACATTAATTTGTGCGAAACAACGGCTACAAGCATTTATAAATAAATTTAATTCAAGCTTTGTTAAAAAAATGCCTTTCGAATGTCCTCAAGATGTTGCCAATGATTATGAGAGTTTACTTACTAATACTAATATAGTAGATTGTGATGTTATTATTTATGCTGGTAATAACAATAGAGGAATTGATGCGCACTCGTTTGTATTACGCACAAGGTCACAATATTTTCGTACAGAATTTTCTAATGGATCGTTTGAGAGGAGGAATGAAAAATTTATTTTTAATATACCTAATATTACCCCTCAATTATTTAATATGATTTTAAGGTATAGTTTAAGTTGCTTGTACATGGATATTATACATTTTTAAGAAATGCTAATAATTTTCTTACTTAAATTTCAGATTTATTTATTGCGGAAAAATTGATTTGGATCAATTAGTACATGAACCTGATATTTTAAAGCTTTTGATAGCAGTAGATGAGATTAATATTCAAAGATTAATCGATTATATCCAGGAATATTTGATTAAAAATAGAAGTGATTATGTACAAGAAAATTCTATTGAAATTCTTGAAAAGATTTATCAAAATAATGCTTTTATAGATTTACAGAATATTTGTATCAAAAATATCTGTAGGAATCCTGAGAGATTATTCAATTCAAATAATTTTACCAGTTTAAATGCACCTTTATTGGAGTTACTATTTAACAGGGATGATTTACCGCTAGATGAAATTGTTATCTGGGATAATTTAATTAGGTGGTGTTTGGCTCAACAATCTAATATTTCACAAGATCCCGCACAATGGAATAATGACGAAATCACAAATATGGAGAGAACTATTCATAGATTTGTTCCATTGATAAGATTTTGTCATATTTCTCCAGAAAATTTTGCTACTAAAGTGTTTCCATTTAAAGAAATAATGCCAAATAATTTAGTTAATAACATGATTCAATTTCACATGACTCAAAATCAGCAATTTAATAATGATAGACGACCTCCTAGGCCAAAACATGTATATAATTCTGAAATAGTAGGACTTCAACATTTTGCCATTTTCTCTAATTGGATAGAAAAGAAAAACGACTCTTATTATACTGAAACAAATATTCCTTATGAATTTAATTTACTTTATCGTGCTAATAGGGATGGAAATATACCTGCTGTCTTTCATGATAAATGTGACAATAAAGGAGCTACTATTGTTATATTAAAAATTCCAAATTCGGATCAAATACTAGGAGGTTATAATCCGCTTCAATGGGATTCAAGTAATACAGCGAAGTATACAAGTGATAGTTTTTTATTTTCATTTATAGATAAAAATAATCTTGACAGTGCAAAAGTAGGTCGTATTAACGAAGGTTTTGATAAAACTATATATTGTTATCAAGTTTATGGGCCAGCATTTGGCGGTGGGTTTGACCTATTTCAAGATAGTGATAGTATGTGGAAAAGCCGTAATCCATACTCTTATTCTGAAATTGATATTCCACAAGGTTATGGATCATATTATAATATGCTTGATGTAAAGAATTTTGAAGTTTTTCAAGTTGTTAAAAAATAGGTAATGTAGTTGTAAACTTTCTAAAAAATTTGAGAACATTAAATTTGTTGATATCATTATTATACTATTTAAAAAAAGAAAATTTTATTTTGATTTACTCCTGTAAATTAGTTAATTAATCACCGTAATTATGTTTATATTTTTATAAAAGAAAATATACAGTAAGGAACTATAAGATACTTCAAGTATAGAGTGGTGTTTTTTCATTATTTAACACTAACTTTCTAGTGCACATCCAGATCCATCAAATTTTATTATATAAGTTTAAATATTTTTGTGAATTGACCTATCTAACGTATATAAAATTATAGGAATAATGTGATTTACAAATAATTTCTATAGAATTTCAAGAAATAAAATCACTACATATTAAAACGGTTACAAAAAATACTTCTTTATATACAGGACGAGTTGGATGAGTCCAATTGTCAGTAATGATTCAAAATGTTAAATTTTCAGATACTGACAAACATTATTCATATCCATAATTTGAATTATCAGTTCTGTATGCGTATATATGAATGATCAATAAGTAAATGTTTAGAGTAACATTGCTCGCTTAATATAATTTTGCGAAAAGAAATTAATTATTTTAATTGCTGTTATAATTTTGAAAATTTGTAACTTTAGGTAAATCAAAGGGCATGTGTCTGACCCGGACTTAAAAATATCTGCCTGAATTAAAATATGAATGCAGTATAAAATCATTTATAAAACTTTTTTCATCACAATAAAAGCAAATGGTCTTGCCTTGCTTAAAAAAGAGTTGTTTTTTTATTGGAAAATTGCTAAATCACACGGTGATCAATATCACTATATAATTTTATGTATGTAATTTTTATATCATGACCGCCATGAAATTTGTCATCGATGGCATACCCTTCCGTTTTGAATTTTATTACCTATCCTAGGAACTTAGAATATTTTTAGTAGACAAAATCCAATTTGTCACCCTTATATGTCAAGCAGTTGACGGTCACAACTGGTGATCAGGACCAAGAAATATATATAAAAGGGTCAGGTTTGAGTTTGCGTATAATTGATCAAAAAAATGTAGATCCTTCCTTTTATGATAATTCCTACTGAAATATTATTACCTTTTTTAGATACTGGCTGAGGTTATCATAATTCCGCCCCTAAGAAAATGCGTACAGCTAACAGTAAAAATATTTTTGCCGCACCTTACCCCTGTATGTATATTTCTGGGTCCTTGGTGTTCTTTAGCTAAACACTTTTTATTAGCCCTGTTCAATTCCGGTCGGTTGCATTTTTCGGTCGGGGTTTGTTTATTTTGATTTGTTTGATTTCTTCGTAAGTTCCAACAATATATACCAAGCTAGTAGGAAATTATTGTGTGCAAAAAATTATTTAATGCGGATCCTTCATTTACATATATATCCGGTTTGAACCTGATGCTCATTAGTTGATTTACAAGCTCGTGATTTATTAAATTAAAGGATCAACATTTCGTAATTTCATGTGATTGTACACCATGAAAGATCGTACAATAAGCTGAATAATTAAAATAAATGTGTAACTGGAACAAATATAAAAATGTTAAATATCAATATCGCCACATTATTCTTTATCCCGTGCGAAATAACGGCTACAAGCATTTATAAATAAATTTAATTCAAGCTTTGTTAAAAAAATGCCTTTCGAATGTCCTCAAGATGTTGCCAATGATTATGAGAGTTTACTTAATGCTAATATAATAGAGTATGATGTTATTATTTATGCTGGTAATAGCAATAGAGGAATTTACTATGCGCACTCATTTGTATTACGCACAAGGTCTCAATATTTTCGTACAGCATTCTATATGGAATCGTTTGAGAGGAGGGATGGAAATTTTATCTTTAATATACCTAATATTACCCCTCAACTATTTAATATGATTTTAAGGTATAGTATAATTTACTTGTACCTGGATATCATACATTTTTAAGAAATGCTAATAATTTTCTTACTAAACTTTCAGATTTATTTATTGCGGAAAAATTGATTTGGATCAATTAATACATGAACCTGATATCTTAAAGCTTTTGATAGCAGTAGATGAGATTAATATTCAAAGATTAATCGATTATA
>JADRCO010000626.1:0-29341 GCA_021464525.1 Rhizophagus sp. LPA8_4_AMF
TATACTTAAAAATAAACAAGTTTAATAAAAATTTTTGTAAAAAAAAAATAAAGGCATATTTTTTTATTTGATTAGATAATATCAATCATCACATATACGAAATCTATTCAAATAAAGTTTTGGAAAGTTTTGGATATTTCAGTTGAGTTTTTGGATTTTGGACTTGACTGATTTTTCCAAAACTGGTTTTACCATTTTAGTTTCAGTATGTGATAAAACCTCTTAATTTCGGGCAGCACCATTAATATCCACGAGATAAAGTGCATTCATCTTTAGAAGCTTCATTCAAAAATATAAGCTGTTTAGGCTTATAATCACGCCCAATTTTTGCAATAAATGTGCTTCTAAGAAGCTCATTTCGTTCATAAGCTGCTTGATGTAACTGTAGAAAAATAAATAATGTTAGAAAATAAAAATATAAAATACAATAGAAGTGTATAATTTATACAATTTGAGCTTATTTTTTTCCTACTAATTTCACAATATACTAAAGACCTCCAAAGAGTTGGGATTGAAATAAGCTTTCCTGTTTGTAACTCAAGTTCTTCCACTAGTTCGTCTAAATACCAATCTACTTTATCTTTTACTAAACCTCGCAAGATCTAAATTGATAATAAAATTAGTAACAAATAAAATATAGTTATCCTCTTATTTATAAATAAATACCTTTAGTTTATATCATCACAGGTTAGTGTTTTGTTATGATCTCGTAATTTCTGCTAAGGATTTATTACTGTTTCCCAATGTAAATATATTTGTAAAACTTTTTGACACTACTTCTACTAACATACAACAATTGAGATTTTTTTTTTATTATAACCATCAAAATAAAGGTAAACAATCCTCCACTTTAAGTCTTCACTAAAAGTATAGGCTGCCATTTGGAAAAAGCGGTGTATAAACTTCTAAGTTGAATAATCAGTAAAAATCGTAAACTTCAAATGAAAGTAGTTTCAACTAGTATATAATAACAGAATAATTCAGCTTAAAACTCAAAGAAATGGTGTATAAAAACTTAAAAATACAGGTACTACTAGAAAATCTAGAAAATCAACAAAGAAAGATAACGTGTACTTATTAAATTTAAAAATTTCGCAGTTTTTAAAAAGTTTTTTTATCAAATGATCAATATCGCGTACATCATTTTGAAAATGGTGATAATAAAAATTTAATAAAAAAAATTTTTGCAACCAAATGCATTAAAACCTTTGTATTTTTTAATATACTTATAGGTAAAAATTGTATGGAAAAAGGTTGAACCAAGATTAATTTAAAAATCATTTAAGTGTTGCAGAATTTCAGTTAAAGCTAATGGTATAAAAGATAACAAGATCTTTGATTATAATAACCTTATAAATGAAGATAAAGAAAATAATGATGGAAATATTTCAGATAATGAGTATGAATTAGAAGAGGAGAAAGATAATAAATAAGATTATAATAATTGGAATAAGATTTAAATTTTAAGATATAAACTTTAATATTACTGATATATTATAAATTTCAGAAAATTGGATATATTTAGGATGTACAAATTTAAGCTGTTACAATATAAAAAATTAAGTTGCAATTTTATTTTTTTTTCTCATTTATTAGTGTCATATTATAAGTATTAAATAAAATACTTACTAATAAATATAGTAAATCAGCTATTTTTCAACTTAAAAAAAATATCATCTATGTAAAATATCCAGTTTTTTATAAAGTTTTAACCTAAAATTTCAGGAACAGGGGGATAAATTAATTAGTGCTTTACAGTAAGTTTTTTATTAAGTCATAGACCAATCAAGATGTTCATAAACTAACAGTATAGTAAGGTAAGGATGGGGTTCAACTCCTCACTGGTTGAGTACCAGTTAACAGTCTTCGGTAATGTAGATACCACCTAAGATAAGGGATGAGTCTGTCAGTACTTTTTGCTAATTTTTCTTCCTGATGGTTACTATTAACATATCACTAGAGAACATATAACTGTACTATCAGTTCTAGATAATTACAAGATGTAGTAGATTTAAGTGAAATTTAGTACTTAATCTGATGGTATAGAAGGGTATCTAAATGGTTGCCTTTACACAAAAGTTTTTTACACAGGCTTACTTAGGTGATTAATAATATAAATACAGGTTGGTACTTTTACTTATAGTGTGGGTGAAGGATAAGTAGGAAGGTGGATGCCTTCTTGAAGCTTGGCCCATAAGGTTTCAGATTAAAGACAATGGAAGGCATTAAATTGGCTATGTCTTCTGTAAAGTACTCAACTCAACCCCAATAAAAAGGTGGTGTGATCCTTAATTAGAAAAAACTAGTATAGATATAAAATATATATCATTCAAATCCTCTTGACAAGATAAATCAAACAGTACTAAAATTATTAAAATCTGATCACTAGATACCAAAATTATAAGCAAAATGTCTAAATCTTTAAGTAAGAATAAAATGGTTAATATTAATGCTATCAATATGATCTTACTGCTATTTGATTTATCTCAATTAGTACTTTCAAATGAATTATAGATCATCAGATTCTAATAACAAGATATCTTTAAAATACATTTATTATTTAATTTCAATTTATATAATTAAGCAAAACTTTTTTAAAATTATACCAATAGAAATTAAATAAATAAAAACATAAAATTTAACTTGCTACAAGGTAAATAAAATCTCTATTAAGATAAGAAAAAATGAGAAAAAGGAATAATACATTTTAAAATTGCAAAAAAATTGCAAATACCATAAAGTATTACATTACATCTCATTATACCAATTATAGCAATTTTATAGTAATATATTATAACTTATTATTATAGTAATAAATAATAAATATAAACGGGTTAATTTAATTTAATTTAAATTTTTACCAAAAAAAGTTTATGGCTTAGCTTTATTAACCAAGCATGATCAAACTTGTTAATTTATTAATAGAAAAAAAAAGAAATAAAAATTACACAATTGAAAATTTAATTCAAATCACCTAAATCACTATATATTAATTAACAAAAAGAAAAGATATTATACACTATAAATTCCCGTTTGTTTATTAGTTTCTATAAAGAGAAAATCTAACCATTTCTCCTTGTTGCAAATGTAATTTTTGTGTCTTTGAATAAGGAAAGGATAATAAAAAAGTCTTTAGCAATCATAATTGTTATATATCAAAAGATTTTTAGTATCAGATGGAATCTTAGAAAGTTTATCCTTTGTAGCTAACTTAAGGATTTTATCCTTAAGTTCTTTTGGAGATAATAAGGTACTATAGAACTCAGAAGATCTATCTGGTTCAAGTGAAAGAATATATGCAATTAAACCAGCAACGTGGGGAGAAGCCATTGAAGTTCCGGAAATGGTATTTGTAGCTTTTGTACTTCCTATCCATGCTGAAAGAATATCTTTACCGGGTGCAAATACATCAACACATTTACCATAATTTGAGAACCAAGCGCGTTCGTCTTCAATGGTAGAAGCACCAACGGTAATAGCATTTTCAGCAGCTGCAGGTGAATAGTCACACGCATCACGATTATCATTTCCGGCGGCAACAGCGAAGTTAAGGCCAACACTGACAGCCTATTTTTTTTTACAAAAAAAAATGATTTAATCACATATTCATAAATAACATACAAATTGCGTTAAATTCTCACCCCATTGACAGCTTCATCTAAAGCTCGACTCTTTCCACCTCCCAAACTCATATTGGCACCTGAACCTTTGAATGCTTTGCCCTCTTTGCGAGCTTTATCTTGTTCAGCAAGATGGAATGTAGCAGCGGCTTCGACACCCTTGATTACATCAGACATGGTACCAGAACCATTTGAACGTAAGACTTTAATGGCTACGATCTTTGACTTTTTGGAAACACCAAAACGTTTACCAGCGACAGTACCAGCGACATGTGTTCCTAAAATGATTTAGGAAAAGATTCCATTAAATCGCACTTATTGAATATTAAATCACGTGAAAATATACATACCGTGGCCATTTCCATCGATATCTTCGTCGCCTTGAGGAACAGTTACACCCCATACAGCACGACCTTCAAAGTCCTCATGTTTGATATTGACACCGGTATCAATGATATAAACAGTGACACCATCTCCACCATGTTCGTTATATAAGTATTTATTGAACGTGCCAAAAGACAATCTTGAGCGATGAGAAATACGAGCTAATCCCCATGGGGCATTTCTTTGAAGTTCAGTGGCATAAACCATTTGATCCTTTTCAACATAAGCGACCTATTTAAGTGGAAGCAAAACGAAAATGATCAAAAATATATTCCAATTTTGGACACCAAAATCACATTATGTATTATTACTTTAGTTAAAAGATTATTAACTTTTTCTTTCACGTATTCTTTAGGTTAGAATATTTACCTCGTCACTGCGTCTGATCTTATCTAAAATATCTTCAGAGAAACTACCAGCATAGCCTTGGAAATTATCGAAATTAAATGTGTGCTTGATACCAGATAAAAAATCCCCTAATAAACCTCTCTTTGAGAGGTCACTCTTTTCCTCAGAAACATAGTCATGAACACAGCTATGGTGATATTTAACTTTTACTTCATCAACGTGTTTCTTGAATACGATAATATAAGAGTCAGGAATTATTTGAGCTGATTCAGAAGAAACTAAAGGAGCAACATTCTCTGAGTAAGAATTGTGATAGGGCGCAGCAGCAGCAGAGGTAAGGAGAAAAGTTGCAACAAGGAGAAACTTTTTGGCCAGCATCATTAAAATACTTTGAATAACAACGGGTTCTGTAGATAAAATACAAACGAAAGAAAAAAAATATTCGTTTATTAACGATCTAATAGGTATAAATAATATGTAAGCGGGAACGGAGCTTTCGGAATAAAGAACTCCCAAGAAAGAAAATGTTTATTTTGGCGTTTTTTAAATAAATAAGAAATTACGCAAACCCCAGCCAATAACTAACTAAAATGTCATGTGAACTTGTGAAATATATATATATGCTCCCTTTGTTTCATAAATAAATTCTTTTTGGAAAATAAAGTTTTCTTATCCTTGTTTAACAAATGTCAATCAACCTATTGGCGTTGAAAGATTGGGTTTATCCTATTAAGGAAGGCTCTTTTAGTAATGGTAAATAGTGACAAATTTAATGGGTAAAATTGCTCATTCTTTCCATCTATAATTTCGTAATTTGCTCGTAAAAATATCTGATTAAGATAGTGCAAATGAATAAATAATTCTTATTTGTTTATTATTTGTTGTAGTTGTATTGCGGAACAAATGTAATCTTATCAAAATACATCTTTTAAACGTAAATAATTCAGGCATTATAATTTCCTTAGGTGATATCTCTATACAAAAAACATCTTTTTCGAGTTTATAATTACCTAGATTTTCATGTGACATAAGTTATGTTACAAAGTTAGTTTTTTATTAGCTTTTTTTTACAATTATTGCGGTATTACAGTTCGGTGGTTTTAATAGTAATAGCGGAAAACGGATCAGGACCTAAATATTCACTATCAATATCCTCGGCCGAATTTACACCATAAACAATAACGTTATAATCTAACGGCTCATTAATCGTGGAATCAATATCAAACTTTTCTAATAAACGATTAAATTCATCAGTATTCTCGGTATTAAATTCTAATTGATCGCGTATATCTTGTGTTATTTTAGGAGGATTTTTATATAATTTTCTTGCAGCTTCGACTTCGACAATATAATCAGGGGCTACTAAATACCTATCTTTAAGATTCGGTAAAATATTCTCAATAGAACCGTATTGTTTAATTAATTTTAAAGCCGTTACAGGACCAACATTACGTATAGTTCCGGCAAAGTCAGTTCCACATAATATACACAAATCTATATATTGATCATGGGATAATTCTAATGATTTTTTTACTTCAACAGGTGAAATTTCTACAATTGGTTTATTCTTTTTAAAAAACTGTCTTAATAAAATTCCATTTCCAAATATCGTTGTATCCATATCTTCTGATACCGTAGCATCTGCAAATCCATGAGTAACTAATGATGCACACATGGCCTCTGCTTCATGTCCATCTAACACTATACAGGGAATTCCCCTAGTTTTAATAAATTTAATAGATTCTAAATACATCTTCCATGTAATAGGAATCACACGTTTCTCGTATGCAGCTGCTAGATTATGATTTTTTGCTTCAAGTGCTTCAAATGTTTCTGAATTTTTATTTCCTGACAAAACAGAATCTATAAGTAAATTTTCCATAAGCCCTACCTCACGTTGAGCTTTTGTAAAATTTTTATCCGTTGCTAATTTTTTGGTATCTTGAATTGTCATTTTTATGATTTGTTCCATGTCTTCTTTTAATTTAACATCACTTGCTGAAGGTTCAAAATCTGGATATATCTCTTTAAATTTTTTTTCATCTTTCAGATTTGTTATCGTCTTAACAACAGGTTCATCAATTAAAGATGTTGTTACTTTAACCTTTTCTTTGGTAACCTTTTTCATCTTTTTAACTTTCTCTTTAACAATAGCTTTAAAATCTTTGGATTTTGATTTAATATCTTCCTTTATTATTAAATCATCTGTTATTTTTGGAGTAATAATTTGGTTGGTTGGTATTTGAATTGGTTTATTGTAATCTAATGCCAAAGCTTTCATTACATGCATTACAAGTACAATCATTTTTTGCAATAACATAGTGTCTTGTCTTGTTCTTATAATTGAAGGCATGTCTGTTTTAATTGGAGAGATGTCTGTCTTAATTGGATGAATGTTCGTCTTAGTTGAATGAACATCTGCCTTAATTGGAGATGGTAGTGTCGCTGTTGCTTCAGGAACAGATGTAATATCAATCTCAGGAGTTGAAGCTGGTGAAGGCTGTGAAAGTACATTTCCAATAACCTGTTTAATTCCAGAAGTAACATATTGATGTTTAGTTTCTCCTATATTATTCAATTCTTTGACAACTAATTTCCATTTTTCAACTCTATCTTTTCTTGTTTTTTCAAAATCCAAATTCCGCAATAATTTTTCTGCTATTGTTTTACGTTTAGCAATTTCTTTTTTTTTTTCACTTATTCTTTCTTTGCCATCAAAAATAAATATAGGTTTGATACTATTTTGCTTTAAAAATAAAAGTAGCCTATAAAATCCATAAATATGAGGATATAATATTTCTTCATTTTCGTAGCTAAAACTGTATACGAATTTACGTAAAAATATACTTCCATCTAATACCAATGTTTTATTTCGATAATCCTGTATTATTTTTTGTTTAATTGAATTCGGTGCAGAACGTTGTAATAATTTTGTTAAACTTTTAACCCCCATGCTATATTATAAACACGAAAAATAAAAAAAACAAGAGGTACAAGAAGCAAAGGAGAAAGTTTAGACGCGCCAGTTCGTATTCGACGATCATCATTTTCGTGTAACGGAAGATCAATTGTCACTTATTTCGTTAAACGCTAGTTTGAAAAAAACCCGAAATGATAACGTCTAGTTCAGTGCTTTTAGTGAATTTGCGAAGGTTTTTTTTAAATATATCAAATAAAAATTATCATAAACTAAAAATGGCAAAATTAATTGACGGTAAAGCTATTGCAAAGTAATTATTATTATTTTATTAAGAAAGAAAAGTAAAATCTACTAAATGAAAAAATTTGAATAAATTTGATTTTTTTTTACTTTTTTAGGGACATTCGAAACCAAATTAAGAAGGAAATTAGAGAATTGAAGCAAAATTATCCGAACTTTAGCCCTCATCTTGCTATAATTCAAGTTGGTGAAAGAGAGGATTCCACAGTTTATGTTCGACAAAAAGAAAAGGCTGCCAAAGAAGTAAGTATTTTAAAGTGATGTCTCGTGATTTCAATGGCGCATGATTTGTGTTACAAATCGGAGAACATAATCGCATTAGGTGGGAATCGAATTCACACTGCATAAGAAAGCTGATTCTATTACGGAAAGCGAGGTTTGTAGTTATTTACATTAATTTATAGATAATTTGGATGATTTAGACTCACTTGTTTTGTTACTCGTATAATGTGGACTCTTTCTAGCTTTTAACCTCAATCCGTGAATTAAATGATAATCCCACAATTCACGGATTTTTAGTTCAACTACCATTACCATCACACATTAACGAAAAAAACATTGTTGAAACTATTAGTCCAAAAAAGGATGTTGACGGGTAATTTATTTTGCGAATATGTTTTAACCAATTAATTTAATAACACCAATAATAATATGTAAATGTACATTTAGATTTCATGCAATTAATCTTGGAAATTTAGCTAAAAGAAATTGTGAACCTTTGTTTTTACCTTGTACTCCTAAAGGAATTCTTGAATTATTGAAACGATCTGGTATTTTATTATTTTTTTATATAGTTTTAAATTACATATTTAGGTATAGAATTGTTAATTTAACGAGTAATTTTCGTTCATAGGCATTAATGTTTCTGGTAAACATGCGGTTGTGATCGGTCGTAGTGATATCGTCGTAAGGAAATTTGTCATAACATTTCGTAAATATTCGTTAGAAAAAGTAATATTAATCATTTGAGTTGGTTGAAAATATTCATTGTTTAGGGATTTCCTGTTTTTACACTTTTATCACGTAACGATGCTACAGTTACATTATGTCATTCAAAGACCGAAAATCTTCCCGAATTAGTTTGTATTCCACCATTTTTAATCCAATTTACAACTCTTTGTGAAATGTTTAAAATTTTTAATTGTCATAGATCAAGACTGCAGATATACTTGTAGTCGCTATAGGAAAATCTGAATTTGTTAAAGGAGAATGGATAAAACCTGGTACGGTAATTATTGATGTTGGCACCAACGCAATTGAAGGCAAGTATATTGCATTATTTTTTCAGCATATGCACGGTAAATTCTTGTTAAATTCAGTCCGCATTAAATTTCTTAGATTCTTCCAAACAATCTGGAATAAGATGGGTAGGAGATGTAGAATTTTCTAGTGCATCAGCTGTAGCATCTCATATAAGCCCAGTACCTGGTGGTGTAGGACCGATGACAGTAGCAATGTTATTACAAAATATTGTTGAAAGTGCAAAAAGGTTTTTGCGAGAATCTAGAGAAAGAGATATTTCTTTACTTCCTTTGAAACTCTTGTCTCCTGTACCGAGTGACATAGATATTGCTTCTGCTCAAACTCCTAAACCTATTAAAGATTTAGCTGAAGAATTGGGATTGGCCTCAAGTGAGGTATAAAATGTCTTTTTTTATCTTGGACTTAAATATACAAATTAGCTAATTCTTTTGTTACAGTACGAATTGTATGGAAAATATAAAGCGAAAGTTAATCTTTCCGTACTTGAAAGATTAAAGTCAAAAAAAGATGGAAAATACATTGTAGTCACTGGGTATATTTGATTTTATTTTATTTTTTTAATTTCGCAGTCAATTACATATGTCATGTGCTATTGATAGAATTACTCCCACGCCACTCGGAGAAGGTAAATCAACAACCACGATAGGAATAGCACAGGCATTAGGAGCGCATTTAAGAAAACCTACATTTGCATGTGTAAGACAGCCATCACAAGGACCGACATTTGGCATTAAAGGTGGTGCAGCAGGTGGAGGTTATGCACAAGTTATTCCTATGGATGAATTTAATTTACATTTAACTGGTGACATCCATGCAGTTGTTGCCGCTAATAACTTATTAGGTAATAATAATTCACACGTGTTTTACGCGATGCAATGGTCTATGCGCTTGCTAAGCTTGATTTAATTATAGCTGCCGCAATTGACGCACGGATGTTTCATGAAAAAACTCAGTCAGATAAAGTAAGTTTAATGTGTTTGATACAATTTATTTTTTTTAAATAAATATATATATATATATATACTTGATTAATTTTGTGTCATTCTTTTAAATTTGATCATATAAAAAGGCTTTATATAACAGATTGTTTCCACCTAAAAATGGAGCTCGTAGTTTCGCACCTGTTATGCTTAAAAGATTACAAAAACTTGGTATTAATAAAACAAATCCTGATGACTTAACCTCGGAAGAAATTCAAAAATTTGTCAGGTTGGATATTGATCCTGACACAATAACATGGTAAATTTTATTATTCAGTTGATTTTTTTTGCAACTTATAGAAGAAAGCAATATTATTAACAAAAATATTAATAAAAATATAGGCAAAGAGTTATTGATACAAGTGATAGATTTTTACGTAAAATTACAATAGGACAAAGTCCAACAGAAAAAGATCAAACAAGAGTAACGGGATTTGATATAGCAGTAGCATCAGAATGTATGGCAGTTCTAGCTTTAAGTACATCATTAGCAGACATGAGAGAAAGGTTAGGTAGAATGGTAGTAGCCAGTAGTTTTGACAGGGGAGAAGGCATTAAATCTATAACAGCTGATGATTTAGGTGTAGGAGGAGCATTAACGGTATTGATGAAAGATGCTATAAAACCTAATCTAATGCAAACTCTTGAAGGTACTCCTGTATTTGTACATGCTGGGCCTTTTGCTAATATTGCTCATGGTAATAATTCTATATTAGCGGATAAAATTGCTTTAAAATTAGTTGGAACTGAGGAAGGAGAAGAGGGGGAGAAAAGTGGTTATGTTGTTACTGAAGCCGGATTCGGTGCCGATATTGGAATGGAAAAATTTTTTAATATTAAATGTAGAACATCTGAATTAGTGCCTGATGCTGTTGTTCTCGTTGCTACTGTAAGAGCTCTTAAAATGCATGGAGGTGGTCCTGAGGTGAGTTTAATAATAAAGAGATTTGAGATTTTTTTTTAATGAACTTATTTATTCGGATATTAATTTAGGTTGTACCTGGTAAACCTTTGCATGAGGTTTATATAAAGGAGAATCTTGAAATGCTAGAAAAGGGTTGCGAAAATCTTGTTAAACATATTCAAAACGCAAAGATGTTTGGATTACCAGTTATAGTAGCAATAAATCATTTTATTACAGATAGTATAGCTGAAACAGAATTAATCCGTAAAAAAGCCATAGAAGCTGGAGCTAATGATGCTATACCTTCTTCACATTGGGAATTCGGTGGCAAAGGCGCATTAGAATTAGCTGAATCTATAGTAAAAGTTACTAGTTCAAGTACTAAGGATAGCAAAGAAGAATTTAAATTTTTATATGATTTAGATAGATCTATTGAAGAAAAGATTGAAATTATTGCTAAGGAAATGTATGGAGCTGCTGGAATTCAATTAAGTGATAAAGCCCAAGAAAAAGTTCAAAGCTATACAAATCAGGTAATACGTTGTAACCTTCCCTTTAATATTAAATTCGTGCTAATTTTAATAAATTTTTTTTTTTTATAGGGATTCGACAAATTACCCATATGTATGGCGAAAACGCATTTATCGTTATCACATGATCCTAAACTTAAGGCCGTACCAAAAGATTTCGTAGTACCTGTACGTGATATTAGAGCGTCTGTTGGTGCAGGATTTTTATATCCTTTGTTAGGTGAAATGCAAACTATGCCAGGATTACCAACAGTAAGTTTATCATCAATATTTATTGTCGGCGACGACTTGTTAATAAATGTTTTAATGATTTTTTTTTTTAAAAAAAAAAATGTAGCGACCTTGTTTTTATGACGTTGATTTAGATACTGAAACGGGAAGAGTTTATGGATTATTTTAATAATTTATTATTGCATATTTGTTCATAATATCAGACAAAAACATTATTTATTATTTATTTGAGAAATTGTAACAAAAATAAATTATTTATTTAAAGCGTTTATTTACATATCATATGATTATTGAAAAAAGGTTTGAATTTTTGACCATCTAACCATCTTTCTCCAGATTTAGATTTTGTTTTATTCATGTAGTATTAAAAAACAAACAATTATTATTTTCTGTACAAAAAAA
This sequence comes from Rhizophagus sp. LPA8_4_AMF, assembly GCA_021464525.1. Taxonomy (NCBI): domain Eukaryota; kingdom Fungi; phylum Glomeromycota; class Glomeromycetes; order Glomerales; family Glomeraceae; genus Rhizophagus; species Rhizophagus sp. LPA8_4_AMF. The sequence continues at coordinate 11,883 of JADRCO010000626.1, forward strand.
CTATAAAAAAATACAGAAAAATTCTTTGTAAAAAAAAAACAAAAATTAATACACTACATCTTTTTTTTTTTTAAATACTATTATATAACCAATTCGTCTGATAAAAAAATTGACATTTTAAAACATTATTAATTTTATTTAATTATTTTTAATTATTTTTCAGTAATAATAGAAAAGAATTAATTAATTAATTAATTAATTATAATATATATATATATAAATAAATATATATATATATATATATAAATTATATAAAAAATAATAAAACCCTTTTTTCGCTCAATTAAAATGATGAAAATTTATCCCTATATATATCGTTACAAGGTTTACCGTAAGGTTCTCTTTCTTCGGGATAAATGTCAAAATTACTTGCATCGCCTTCACCACTAACTTTAGGAATATAAGGAGCTTGTACTTCAAGTTTAATTAACTTATCCCAATCAATTCCCTTAAACCATGGATGTGATTTAATATCATTACTACCGTCCTTTAAATTACCATATCTTTTACTTAAATCACTAGTCAAAAGTCTCTTTAAGAGATCTTTTGCCATAGGATCAAAATATGATGGATATTTAATTCTTCCAGCTAATATTTTTTCATATAATCTCATATGATCATCATCATAAAATGGAGGATACCCTGCTAACATTTCAAATATTAGTACACCTAATGAATACCAATCTACAGCTTTTCCATATCCTTTTGATTGTATAATTTCAGGTGCTAAATAGTCTGGAGTACCACATAATGTCCAGGTTATATCTGGTACATGCTTTGCAAATCCAAAATCTGTGATTTTAATATGTCCATTATTGTCCAATAATAAATTCTCTGGTTTCAAATCTCTATAAATAATATCTCTCTCATGTAAATATTCGAATGCAAGTACAACTTCTGCAGCATAAAACTTTGCTACATGATCTGGGAAGCGCTATAATAGAGGTAATATGTGAAAGGGAAGGTAAATATAATTAAATAATAAGTTAAATTATTTTATGATCTAATAAAATTTGACTGATCAATCAATCTATTAAACTTTATAAACATTCATCCTCTCTCAATAATAATATCTTACCTGATTTTTTCTTAATATGCTGAATAGTTCACCACCTACCACGTAGTCCATCACCATATATAGATTAGCACTATCTTGAAAAGTTCCCCATAAATTAACTAAGAAAGGATGTTGAACTTGTTCAAGAATATGTTTTTCATTGTTCGTATGTTCAACTTGTTTTAAACGTACAACTTCGGATTTTTTTAACACTTTCATGGCGTAAAATCTATTATTATATTTAGATTGAACAAGATGAACTCGACCAAAAGAACCTGTACCTAAGGTACGACAGATGGTAAAATCGGAAAGTAAAAATTTAGCATGTGGACTTGGACCTATACTAGGACTTGGTTGATAGGTGTGGCTACGACTTTTAGTTGAATTGGGATGCATGGTTATAGAATCAGTTGGTGAAGTTGGAGATTGAGTAGCTTGTAGCTTCGCAAAGAATTGTTGTTGTTGAGAATAAGAACTATAAGAAGATGGTGTAGCAATAGTAGAACTAGAAGTAATAGAATTAGAAGGACTAGGCTGTTGTAATAAATAATTATTATTGAAATTAGAGTTATTTTTATTTACTGAAATATTTTTTGTTATTATAACATCATTTTTACTTTTATTTGAAGTCGTTGAAGGTTTATTTTTAATATTGAGCATATTTTTTTTTTGAATAAAAATTATTTTTGATGTATTATAAAGTAGTAGTATTATTTACGTTATGCAAAAAGAACTGTAAAAGAAATATTGAATTTCCCTGAATTTATGTAGTGTATCCGGTAAAAAAAAGTTAAAATTTTGGGTTTTTATTTTTTATATCAACTTTTTAAACAAGCAATTTATTTTAGTTTGATCAATTAAGTATATGCCGAATTAACAAAATGAGGTAGCATATATAGAATTATATAAAATTTAAGATTTTTGTACTAAACCTTTTTATTATAAGAAGACTACTTTATTTAATAATACGAAACAAGTTTTATTCAATAAAAAAAGAAAGTAGTACTCAAAACAAAAATTTTCAAACAAATAAATTATTTCTAAATAAAGTAAGTAATTTATAATCAATCAAACAACAAAGAACATAAAAAAAAAAAAAAAATCTATATTCTAAAGTAAAACCTGTTGTCCTGTTCCCGTGATGTTAATCGTCTCAAATAATGATCCGTGCGACGTCACAGATTTCGTGTGACTATCCAAAACATAATCTCCGAGCCTTATTCTCATTATTCTCATTCAATTTTATTTTTTAAATTTTTTACTTAAGTTAATCATAAAAAGTAAATAATTATTTTACTACGCGGTTTTTTTTTCATTTTTTATTAATCAAAATAATTTACAAATTTTAAAGAAATTTTATTCTTTGAAGTATTATTAATTAAACTGTAATTTAAAGGGTAAGAAAATAGAAAAATTTAAATTTTTGTTTGATCCAGTATATAATATATAATGATGAATTGATGATGGATATGCTTCATAAGATTAAATTTTTCTGTTACTGTCCGTAACAACGTATATGTATAGTTTAATAATAAACTGTCGACATTATTATAGGCGTATATAAATAGCTTATTGTAAATCCTATAAAAGTATATAAAGTATAAAGTAAATGTATGTATTATACCACAAGAATGTGTGTCTCATTTGTTATTAAACCGGATTTAGAGAACAGTTTGAAACTTTGAATTATATTATTCAATTATTATACTTTGTAATAAAAAACATTATTGAAAAAAATATAATCTCGCATTAATGAAATCAAAAGTTATATTTATAAATTACCATTAAAATAATAATTTATTATGGCTAAAAATAAATGAAGAAAATGAGCTGATTACTAGTTCTGCAAGAAAATCGAGAAATATTCAAGAAAAAATTGAGTTCTAAATTGAAAATCTCAATAATTATCTGAGAAAAAAGTTGGTATTAAAACTAAATTGAAGAAAAGCAAAAAGAAATAGATAAAATTGCTCGTTATATACGAATAAGTATTTTTTATTACTATTATCGGTAATGCATTGTAACTTATTTAAGTGGTGGTTTGCCATTAAATAGCAAATATTATACAGTATATATATTTTTTTCTTTATTATTTTGTATTTTTATTACATTATCTTTTTTCAATTCTTTCGGTTGTTTTGTTAATTTGCATTTGAACATCTAAGCAATTACAAGTCGATTCAAGCTAAGTTAGAATTATTTTTACTAGTATTTGCCACGAATACGAGAAGAATTTAAACTGATCAGTCTAACAAAAAAAAGTTGGCATGATTGATCGAAAGAAAATCGTCAAATAAAGAATTAAACGCTAGACATTTACTGATTGAGAAATGTTTGCTTAAACGGAAAATTTTGTTCGGTAACCGTAACTAAGAATTTTTTTTACACACATTCTAAAAAGCTAAGCGTTCGCTTTAAGTTCCACCTCTTTTGCCCACCTATCATTTTCTAAAACGCAGCAAACTTGTATCATGAGACATGTCTTAAAAAAAAATAAATGAAAAAAAAATGAATCCGACGATAAATTACAAATTAAACCATTAAAGGTTCTGCAATTTTAACTGATTTTTTAACTATTTTTATTATTAATGTTTCATAGTTATAAATAAAGTTCAATTCTTTATATAAATTTTAAAAATAAATAAAAAATAAAATTTGTTTTTATAGCTCCGGATAAGAAAATAATATATAAAGAAAAATTAATAAAAAAAGGTATATAAAATATATATATACAACATCGTAAACTGTTCATTCCTTCGATTTAACATGCCCAGCAATGTACAGAAGAAAAATATAAAAGTACAATTACAATGAACATGAAATAAGAAGAATAAAATTAAAATTGAAATTAAATAACCTAAGAGATAAAAAATTACTCTGCCCATTACAAAAGAAAAAAAATAATTTTTCTACCTCCATTACAGAAAAAAATTAATGCAAAATAACTTCTTACTATTGTTAATGTTAACTCCAACTTTTTTTTTTATAATATGAGTGAAGATTTTGGTAATTCTATTCTATTGTATTGAACGAGAAGAAAGCTAGTACAATGTCAAAATCTTGTAATTATAAAATCTCCTAGATATAAGTTAAATAAGTAATTGTAATATGAAAAATTGAAATAAAATAAATATATATAAAATATTTTACACTTAATAGTAATTATGGCTTGGTCTTAAATTTAAGCAAAGGAGCAAGATCTGATAGCGGACAAGCTTTCTTCAAAAATTCGTGCTAAAAGGAAGAATAAACAATGATATGTTAATTCATGTTACTATATGTTACTATATGGATCATATTAAAAATATGAATGAAATACATACTTCTAAAAGTTCCAAAGCGGTTGCTCTACTTTTAACATCTACGCACAAGCACACAGCTAAAAAGCTTTTAAGTTCTCGAGATAATTTTTCTGGCTTTTTCAATGTTGGGGTACCATTCGTGGCGATTAGATATAATGCTTTAAGCGGTTCTTCATCTAAATATGGTGGTTCATTTTCTATCATTTCAATTGCCATAATTCCAAGTGACCAAATATCAACTTTGGCACCATATTCTTTTTGTTTCACTACTTCAGGTGCCATCCAATAAGGAGTTCCGACCATTGTTGCACGTTTATTTTTTTGATCGGTTAATTTAGCACAAAAACCAAAATCGGCTATGATCATGATAATTAAAATTTTAAAATCAGTTAAAATCATTACGTTAAATTATGATGAATAAAATTAAATCTATCCGCTTACTAATTTTCACATGACCATATGCATCCAGTAGAACATTATCACTTTTAATATCACGGTGAATAATATTTTGCCCATGAAGATGTTGAAGTCCCTTGCATGTCTTAAATGAATTAAAAAAAAAAGGAATTGCATTTATAAATTATATTTGATATTAGAAAAAGTATTTTATTAAAAAATAAGATTTACCTCAAAGCATATAGCAGAAATTTGATCTTCCTCAAGCGTATTATTATCAATTACGTCCGTTAATGCACCACCTTCCATATATTCCATAACAACCCAAAGTTCATTACTTTTTACCAAGAATGAATCGAGGTAATTAACAATATTTGGATGTTGAGATTCTTTCATTACAAGAATTTCATTAACAATAAGCTCTTTTCGAGGTTGATGTGAAAGATCCATTTGTTTTATAGCAACTTTAGCGCTTGTTGTTAGAGATTTAGCAACATATACAGATCCTGAAGCACTATTATGCAATGGAATATAATATAATTAATTTGTGTATTAGATAGATAAAATATACATATTTTTTCTTATTTACCCTTGACCAACTTTCTTAATTTTACTATAAATACTTGTCGGATCTCCCGCTGATACTACTGATCTCAATTTCTCCATAATTTGTGCTTCTGTCATTGTGCTAATCCTTCTCTCAGTTGCAGATTTCTTTGGTGGCTGTTGTGGAGGTGGTTGTTTGGGAGGAGGAGCAGTTTGAGCTGGCTTTGGTGGTTGATTAGACTCTTGTCGTTGGGGATATTGTTGTTGTTTAGACAAAATGGGATTAGATGAATTTTGCTGTTGAAGAGGATACCCTTTAGGAATTTGTTGTTGATTAACCACAGGCGGTGCTGGTGGTGGTGGATGTTGATAAGTTTGTGAAGATGCAGGTACACGTTGAGATGTTGGTGACATCATAGGCTGAGAAGTAGCTTGATTATATGGCTAAATACGAAAATTATACCGTTTTTTTAAAAAAAACCACTATGTACAAAATTTTTTTATTCATTATTTAAATCATAAATAAACCTTACGGATGGGACAATTGGGGCAACATTTCCAGAATTAGATGGTAAACGCTGCATATTGTTTGCACTTAGCGTATTTTGTGGTCTTGGGGTAATTGGAGGGCGATTTGGGGAATTATCAGGTCGCTATAAAATAAAATAAAATAAAATAAATTTAAAAATATTATCATTTAAAACTAATATTCAAACGGAATTACTCAATTACTCACAGTATCTTCGTAATACATTTTTCTAGAAGAATCTGCAATACCATTACCATTCCCATTCTTTCCAACCATTGTATTATTGCCCACATTATTTGGTTGTAATACTCTTGGATCCAACGGTCTTCCATTCATACTATTGTTGCCCATTCCAGTAATTCCGCCTGGTGAAATTTTATTCATATCATATCCATTATTATTCGGACTAGGATATAATTGATTCTTCACGGGCATATTATTTTTTGGTAATAAATCAGCCCATTTATTATCATCTTGTTGTCCGGGAAATCCAGGAATAGTGCCCATCATACCATCTTCAAAATCATCTCTTTTCTGATTTTCTGTATAAAATTCTAATACTTCATAAACCGCTTGAGGATCTTTTTCATAATCCTCTTTTGTGATAGCAGAAGCTGTCAAAAGTTTTGTCCATTGTTCAGGCATTCCCTATATTAACACGTAAAATGACAAAGTTATTAAAAAAAAAAAACAAAATAATAATATCTTCTAATAAAACATTATAACATATATATTAATACTTACTGTGAACATTCCACTAACTGGATCGAAACCGACATGTACATTATGCACAAAATTTGTAGGATTTGATACTCCACTTAAGGGCGATCGCTAAAATTTGTTTCAAGATAATAAGAGTTATTATATGATATATAAATGTTCATAATAATTTTTCTTTGAATTCATTGAATTCAAACAAACTTGACGTAAATAAAAGAAGGTTTTACTAACAAATTTGAAAATTCTTTAATACAAACTTAATATACACACAGGAATTGAAAGAATATTTTGATATAAATTAAAATTAAAAATAAGGTAAAATAAAAATAATTTAAAGAAAATAAACTTACTGTATAAATTTCGTCCATCCAACTATATAGTTCTTCGTCATTTTTACAAGAAAGGTAATAAGTTTTTTCTTTAGTCTGTATTTCAAAACAATAAGGTTTTAAATCTGTCCGCGAAACATTCGTAATCTCTTTAAGGAAGATTAGTGCAACGGCCTGATATGTATTCTAAGTAATAAGAAGAAAATAATAAATAACAATTTAGTAAACTGTTAACAAAAGTAATTCTTTAATCACATTGTGAAAGTAAAATGATTTCACAAATATTTTATTCACTAAATTTTTTACTAGATGGCAGATGAACTATCATACCTCGTTACGATGAAAAGTAAGGGTCTGGTCTCTAAGTAACGTCCAACGTTTTGACCATATCCAAGCCCTTAAACCATCTTCCTTCACTGAAATATATCCTTTTTTTACAACGTTGGTGTTCATTGTACTCATTTATAGACTCTGAAGGAGAACTATTAACGATGCAGCAGGTTAATAGCTCAAAACCGTACTAATATTTCGAAGTTCACTCGCAACTTTTTGGTAATAAGTGGGTGACACCAAGACGGGGGGACTACATATAGAGTTCAAAATTTTTGGATACAGCAACTTTTTAGTAGCACAGTAAAAAATACTAAAATAAGCAAAGAAATAAAAATTTTTACTATTTGCACAACAAAAATCAAACTAAATAAAGCATAATATTAGAGAAAAAATTTGGTATTGTAATTTAACCCCCAAGATCATCACAAACGCGTTGCCGCATGTGACTTTATATGTTTAATGTGTTGAACAGATAAAGAAATCTTTACTGCAAACTCTGTGACACTCAATTAGGAAAACAATAATATAAATATCGAGAGGGTTTTCTTTGTTTTTTACTCATCAAAAAAAACACTGAAAAATTGAATATATTAGAACCAACAACTATTTAAAGATTTAATGATTTTAAATGATTTTTGGTTGATCAATCTTTAGTAAATAATAATTTTCTCGAACAAATTAAAAAACTTTTACATTATGTTGATCTGCTATTTGTGATTTTTTTTTAAATTATTTAAACAAACAGAAATCTTTAAAAATACAATGCAAATATTAATTAAGTTGGCCTCCAAAGTTGTAATGTGATCATATCACGCGAAATTAGCCCTTCTTATGTTTGTTACGCTAAAAAAACACCTGTATACTTAATGTTCAATTAAGCAAATTACGCAAAAATTCTCTCTAGTTTGACAAAAAGAGTTACCTAATATAATGTTAATTTTCCCTAGCAAAATAAAAATCTTTAAATCATAATAAAGTGTTAGAAATCCAAGATTTGATTGGTTATACACATAACGAACGAATATAATTATTTACTAAATTCGCATTACTTATATAAGTTACGTTGTTTCAAAATTATAACTTCTGAAAATAGAGGAAAGATATAATTATATTATCTAAAATTAGATTCCACAACAACCGTTTTATAAAAATAAATCCTTGCCATTTCAATTGCATTAAAGTTTTATTATTTATTAATTTTTAAATTTAATAAATATAAAGTTATGCAAATATATAAGTACGGATTAATATTGATTTCTAACATTTATTAAATTTAAATAATATAAAGAACTTTTACAAACAAATATTGCATACAGCCATGAACATCATATCGAATATCGGTATATCGAGTTCTGATTGTATATTTTTTTACTAAAAAAAAAAGTAAATTAATAATATTTTTTAACACGCACTTTCAGCCAATAACTTTTATTGGCCAAAAGTCTGCTACTGATTTTGTGGTACTCTAAAATTACCGTACTTTTAAAATAAAAACTTTAAAAATATATTCTAAAAGCTAAATCTGATAAATTTTTCTTAATTAAGAAATTTCCAATTATTTATTAAAATTAAAGATTTGATCTATTTTTATTAATCACAAATTCATTTAAAATTAGCATTATCATAAAATTTGATGATTGCAACAATATAAACTCCATTTTTACTATAACAAATGTGCAACCTTTTTGCTTTTTCTGTATATGGGTTATAAATTTATGATATATATAAAGTCTACCAATTATGCAATTATGTAAAAAACACAAAATAAAGTCACATCTGATATGCATAGGTTTTTTACATATATTTATTACAGGATCCCAGACATCTAATATACAACTTATAACCAATTTGCATTAAAATAGAATTAATAGAATTCTGGGTTCTTATATAAGTAAGATTCCAAAAATATTTTTATTAATAGTTTTAAGCAAGATTGTTTATTATGATTGCTAAGTATTATTTATATCTAATAGTACTTCAAAATAATATAAAATAAGCAAATTATACTTTTAATCTAATTAAATTTTTTTTTATTTCTAAATTTTTTATTAAAAATAAAAATATAATATTTCAAATATTTCTAATTAAGGTTGCTTGACTAAACCCCTCCAAAATTCTACAATTAGTTTCACCTAGATTTTAATATGAATTTAATATAGTTTCACAGAGTTTCTCCAGTTTTGCCATTTACTAATATAGTTTCAGCAGTTTCAGCATTCAACTAGTTTTGCCAACTTTTTAATAAACTTTAATATAATTTTGTTAAGTTCCACCCTTTTATCATTATACCAACTTGTTAAACTCCCTAGTTTTAGCAAGCAATCTTATTTCTAATATAACTTTTAATTGAAACTTTACTAATAAAAAGAATAAATTAAGTAAATTTAAAAATCAGTTTTTTGTGATTGTTTTTTTGTCTTTATTTCTTGTTCTTTCCATTTCTTCTCATTTTTCTTGTACTCTTTTATTTCTTGTATTTTTCTTTACTTTTATTTCATTTTGTTACATTATAATTAATTATAATTATTAGATTTCTTTCTTTTATATTATTTACTACTAGATTAGTTCATTAAAATTATAGCAATTGTTTTTTTTAATTTTTTTTTCCTTTTGCAATGCATTTATAAAATAAATTTTATTAAATCTTAAAATAGAAAATACATTATATAAAAAATGCTAATTAAAACAAAAAATTATATAATTAAACCATAAGCCTGTCATTCAATTAAGAACCCTATATGTGCACTTTTGATTTGTATTTTTCTGCACAAGTAGAGATGTATAAAAAAACCTAATCTTAGAATATTGCTCCTTGTAGTCTTAGAAAGGTAATTCAAAAACCTGCTATGTTACTCTATAGTCAAAGATTACTCTTATAAATATCAGTATTACTATATAATTATCAATAAAATCACTCTTAATCGTCTTAATTCCTCTATGATCCTTATGAAGTTTCTTCACACTTAGCAAATTATATAAAGTTGGCATGTATAGCTACATCTAACCACTAGTATACAAAAATAGCTTAAAGGCTACGTGACTGTATCCAGAACTATCTCAATTAGATCTTTACAATTATCCTAAAATCATGCTGACCAATCATTCTAATAGTTTGAACCATCCTGCTCAGTTTTAACCATTTAGATCTTTATAACAAACTACTAAGCTATATAAACTACTATATGTATGTTTGTCTGAAAAATATTACATATAGAGTTAGCATAAATAGATACATCAGAACTAACTTGAATATAAAGTTAAAATCAATTAATAATTACTTTGACTAACATAACTAGTGATCAACATATATTAGTCTAATTTAAAATAAATTACCTAACTACTATCATCCTTCCTTTTATAAACTGATTTACAAATCCAAAAAAGTTAAAATACATCAAACTTTCTAATCAACAGATCTGTATTCCAATACCTCTATATTTCTAAAAGAAACTAGAAAGTCTGTAATCCAAAAATATCAGTAAAAAAAAATTATTAAATCAAAAGAAAGTTATTACTATTTCTAAAAACTAAAGAAAAACTGAGAAAAAAGAGTCTAATATACAAAACTACTACATCTACATTTTTTTAAATATTAATTATAACAAAAAAAAGACCTGTTCTTCAAAGACCATTACTTTAACTGGTATCTTGCAAAAAGACTTTTGTAATGCTTTTAAAAATACAATATAAATAGGAAAACCTATTATTAAAGGTATTTAAAAACCAATAGCCCAGATGCTAACTATATAAAACTTTTTCTAAATACGAAGCGAGCTTAGATTTGCAGTTCTGAAAAATATCTTTAGTAAGAATTACTTTAAGTATATAGCTTCATCAAAACAAGGAGTTAAAAGTCTAGATAAATCTTGAAAGATACCTCTTGAAGTTTACAATAACCAAAAAGCTACTTGCAAACATCTCAAGTAGTATTTTGAAAAAAATCTAATCTGATTCAAATCTGTGAATCTGATTTAAGATAAATCAAATTAGATCATATATTTTATGATCTGTGATCTGATTCAAATCTATTCAAATTTGATCTGTTTAAATTGAATTAGATCAGATCAGATTTAAACAGATCTGAATTAAATCCAAATCAAATCCAGTTTTTTTTATAAATCAAAGAAAAAATATTAAAATGGCATTTATTTTTATAAATTATTTTATAAAAATATTATGAACTATTTTTTTATTAAATATATTATTTATAAATATTTTCACAATATTTTTTAATAAAATAATAAGAAAAACATTGTAAAATATTTTTTTTATTAAATATATTATTAAAAAATGCTTTCACAATATTTTTATTAAAATGATAAGAAAAATATTGCAAAATATTTTTTTATTATTAAGTTAATTATCAAAATGTTATTTTAGCATCTTTTTTATAAAATTAAATGAAAAAATAAAATTCAAATTGAATTCAATTCAAATCTGAATTGGATCTGAATCAGATCAAATTAGATTGACTCAGATTCAAAATGAATTAGATCAGAGTATATTTAATTTGAATTCAGATTGAATCAGATCTAACTTAATTTGATCTGAATTTAGATTAGATCAAATTTAACTAAATTTTAATCTGATTCAATCTGTTCAGAATACTAATTCTAAGTAGAAAAAACTAAGTTTTTTCTTTAACAATCTTCTGCTAAAAAAATAGTTAAATAATCAGTAAGTGAAAAGTGTAATTGATTCTTTATTTTTTTTTAATTACTCTCATAAAAATTGATATTTTATTATTAATAATTAGTTTCCTACTAATCTATAAAATATCCACTTAGCAATATAGCAATTGTAAAATTTTTTGATTTCAAATATAGTTAACTTTTTATTTTTCCAATCAATAAACAAATTTTTTAATAAATAAATATGTTTAATATTGTCTTTATAAATAAAATTTTGTTATATAAATTTATTTTGAATAAATTTTTTGCAAAAAAAATTTGTTAAAAAATTAGCCAATTAAAATTTAATTTAAAAGAGGAGTAATAATATTACTTACCTAGAAGAAGGATAATAGGACTCTAAAGAATGCTAAGATAACTCAAATCCTGTGTAATAAAAATTTTAAATAAGATATCTCAATCAATATTAAATGTACAGAAATAAGACAGATATCAAAATGTTTGACTTGATGAAACAAATCTAATAAGTTTAAGTAAGATTATTAAAATCCAATTAGTAGATCTTAAAATAGCCAAATTTGAAGTCAAAAAGTTAATATAACTTTATACATTTAAAATAAAAATTAATTATAAGATTTATATAAAATCAAATTAGTATTCTTCAGAATCCTAGGATAATACTAGACAAAATCAAAAAAATTGGATATATGAAAGATCAACCTAAAATTAGTCTAAACTTGACAATTATTACAAATTGACATATCTGATTTATGCCAACTGATAGTTATTATTCAAATTTTAATATATATGATTTATAAACTAATTTATAAAAATTAATATAATTAATTAATTAATAGATAATATACTAAATTACAATTGCAGTAAATTTTTTGGGGCTGATCCAGCTTATTAAATAATGGCAAGAAAAATTTGCACAAATTTTTTTTACCATTATTTAATTGATTGCTTAAAAAAAATAATGGTATACTTTAAATAATAGCGTTTGCGTAAATTTTTCTTATTATTATTTAATTGATTGCTTAAAAAAATAATAGTTAAAACTTGAACAGCTTGTTACCTTGTATTATTACCTTTAAAATAGTAAATTAAATTAATCTATTTTCTACTAGCTGAATTGCCAAATTTAAACTTATCAAATAGTTTAAATTAAACTAAAATTTTAAAATTTAAGCAATCTTTTTTCTTTTAAGATAATACAAAGTTATAAATTCAGTTTTTATATTCTGATCAGATTAGTAAATCACAAATTTGAAATTTTATTTTTATTTATATTAATATAATTGGCCAATAAAAATAGTTTATATTTTATAATATTATTTGATAAATATATGTACATACATATACAAATATCTTAAATTGACTAAATTGCATTCATAAAAGATAGTATAATATAAAATACTTATATATAAAATTAGATTTACTTATTAATCTATTTTACGCTTTTCTTTATCTTTACCATCCTATTTCTACTTTAATCATTTCTTTGAAACATTAGTATTATCATTACAAATACTGCAATATAGTTATTCACTTTTTACAACTTTAGTAAATTTAGAACTTTCACATTCAAAACAAATATTTAAATAAATTCCAGCTGAGTAGTATGGCTTTTTGACTTGCAAAGAGTAGAACTACAAGTTATTAACAAAGACTCTTATATCTCAAAAGTTTTCTTACTAAGTAAATTCAATTTAAATAAAATAATTTTTTAATATTAAAGTTTTGAAAAGTTCAATGCAAATTTAGTATTAAAATATATACAGTTAACCTCTTCTATAATCACACCCCTCAGGACCACCCAATGGTGTGATTATAATGAGGTATGTCTATTGGTGAGGGTATTGATCTCCTATATATAAATAAATATTATTATATATGTAAAAAATTTGTAAATAAGTTGTAATATAAAATATGCTTAAAATTATTTATTTGTTAAAGATATTATGGAAATTTTTGAAAAACAAAAGGTTTAACTATCACTGAACTCAGAGTGCAAACTGCATAACACGTATCCTATTAGTTATTTCATAAAATCATGTGATTTGTGTGTTTATGCAGAAGGAATTTTATATATATTTATTATAATACAGAACTGATGATTAGTGTGATTGTACTTATAACTAATAAAGTGATTATAAAAGAGGTGTTTTATATATAAAAAAATCAGAACTAAAAAATGTGTATTTTAAGAAGAGGAGTTCTTATATAGAAAATGCCTATAAAGGAAATTGACTGTAAGTGATAATTTAAATAATAAACTACAGTAAAATTGAATTATCACTTTAATGTTGCAATAATAGTTTTACAATAAAATTTTTAAAAATTTAGTATTATATTAATATTAATATTAATTTAACTTAGAAAAGTTATAAGGTAAATTTTCAAATATGAAAATATTTCACAAATGAAATACTTCTCTTTCTTATACTCTTCTTTTCCAGACTTTTCTTTTTCGGGTTTTTTCTTATTATTTTCAGATTTTTCATTTTCAAAATCTGAGTCTTCAGATTTATCCTGTTTATTTCATTATCATTTATCTATATCCTGATTATCAGCTTCTTTATGATCGTTCTCTATGTCATTATCTAGTTGTTTTAGTGATACTGTCATTACTGAATTACATACATTGTAGAATGATATACCACAAGTATAAAATATTGTATTTAAGAATCTTCACAATATTATCTTATTTTTTTCAATAAGTTTTTTTGCACTAAATAAAAAATGCAACTTCTCACATTCAATACAATGTATGGTAATACCAACATTCTTTGCACATGTAGTAGAAAAAGCAAAATAATATTATATATTTTACCTTTATAAATACCATTTTGCACTTTATTTTCATTTTAGTATTTTTAAGCAATAGTCTATGATTTTCTGTCATTTTCTTACCATACAGTTCTTTAAATGATTTATAATGCATATCTTCTCAGACTCTGGATTTATAAGATAATGCAATTGGTAAAATTTTTTGGTGAATAATAAGAAGAATAACAAATGGTACAAGCTAGTTTGCCACATTTTTTAATCATAAATAAGTAATGTTTTACTGTATAATAATGTTCAAAAATCTTTGTAGGAGTAGCTTTAATTAAAAATAAAAAATCAAAGTTTTTGTTTTTATATTCAAACATTTTTTATTTACCTTCTATTTTATATGTTCTGCAGTATGGTTTTTATTGGTGATACTGTCATCTACAAGCTGAATTGTTTCCAGAGTATCTCCATTTTTATCTCTGATGCTATGGTAATATTTTAAAAAGCTCATCTTTAAGAAACTAACAGTCAAATATATTACAAATCAAATTAATTAGTGCTTAAAGGCTTCTGATTAAGTCATTTTTTAAGATAGGATTCTCCTTAACAACTTTGCAGATTTCATTCATTATACTGTATTTGCTTATTAACCTTTCTAATTCATTATTCATTTCAGTTTACATCAAACTAACACTTTGTAATCTTAGGTTTGGAATTGACATAATAAAGTTAGAAAATTAAATATTTTAAACCAATATTTATTTTTTCTAAATAAAAATCACCATTAATTAATTAAGTATATTATATATCATTGTTATATTAGGTACTGTACAATTCCTGTTTTAATGAAATCATGGGCAGCAACTGAAAATGTAATGTTTTTGCTAACTACAACTTTCTTTCTTCTTTCTACTTAGCAATAGGAAATTTGCCTCTAATTATTGAGTTGCTAGAAAAAAAAATAAAGAAAAATATAACTATATTTAAGATATATGATGTATAGCTTACTTATGCAATTAATTTAATAGTAGCTGATCTTATAAAACTTGATAATATAAAGGATTTGATATCAAATTATGAAAAAATTACCAGATTTTTTAATAATTCTCATCAAGCTTCTGCAATTCTATTCTAAGGTCTAAATAATATGAAAATTAATATTAAAGGATTACAAACATGATGTAAAATTAGATGGAATTCATTATAAGTAATAGTAGATTCAATTTTACATACTTGTCCTGTTTTTGACTGGGTAATATTTATTATTACTTTTTTATTAAAATTATAGTAATATATAATTTTAGATATTAACAAATATTATCAGAATATTATAATATTATTTCAAATTCTGATATATATTCTTTAATACAGAATAAAGAATTTTTTACAACTTGTCATCAGATACGTTTTGGTTTAGACTTCTATTAAAGAATGTATTAATATACTTGAAGCAAAGTTAGCTTCTTTAGCTAATTGTTTTATTCAAATAATTAAATTGGCAGTTGCTATATTTCAACTTCCTTCTTCAAATCTTTATAAATCTGCAGCAATTCAAGTATTTAATCATCGATATCTTGAATTTCAGCATCCCGCTTATCTTTTATGTTATTGTCTTCATCCTTATTATCGAGGTAAAGTGTTTATTGATTAATAATTTTATCTTTTTTCAAAAAAAATTATTAATAATTCTTTTTAGGCTTTGGTGTCAATGATGATGGATTTAGAGATGCTGCAATTACTGCTACAACTCTTTGGCAAAATTTAGGTTATCCCGAAGAAGAATGCAGGCAACTTCTGACTCAATTTAGGCGTTTTGACCAAAAATTAAAACCTTATGATCTGGATTATAATTTGAATACAGATACCCCTGAACTTTGGTGGAGTTCTATAAGATTAAAAAAATGCTATATACGAGATCTTGCACTTCGATTATTTGGTATTACTCCTTCACAAGCAAGTTGTGAACGAAATTTTTCCATCCTTAAATGGATGATTGGAGATAGACGTGTAAGGCTAGATGTTAAAAAGCTTGAAGGTATGTCAAAAATTCGCTCTTATCATCTTACAAGTATTAAAAATGAATTATCATATTATGGGAAAGATTTGAATAGTGCCGAATTGAGAGAAATTGCAAATATTTCTGCAGTTGGTGATATTATTTCTTTAAATGATGAGGATGATGATATTGATAATGTATTATTAGAAGAAAGAAGGGAAACTGAAACACAAATGCGTACTAATTTAGTATTAGAAGATATTATTGATCTTTCCCAACCATTTGATAATATAGAAACTGCAGATTTAGAAAATAATAATAATATAGATGAAAGGGATGAAAATCTGAATTTTGATCCTATTGCCTTAGTTAACCAAGTTTTGGAAATTAATCAATCATAATATCTTTGTATTGCACATATTAAATAATAGTAATAAATAATAATAAAGAATTATAAATAATAAAATTTGAAATTTACAACAATTTATTACCAACTTTGGAGATTATGAAAGAAAGAAGATATGACCTATATGGGGATGCAAAGTGTAGGCTGTGTCTTGAAGAAAATGAAGATGATGACCACATAATTTACTGTCAGCAACTCAGGGATAAATGGTTAATAGTGGCCAACAATACCATATTAAAATGTGAACAAATGCTCAAAGACCTTCTTTTACAAAAGAAACATCTTCAACTTGATCAAGAGGATATACAACAATTATATGCATGGAATAGAAATTTTTTTGTTCACATAACTGGTTTTAATCAAGAGCTACCTATCCCCTTTGTACATCTAATGTTAAGGAATTTTTTTCCAAAAGAAAGATATAAAGAACTTA